>APFE031689200.1:232405-277532 GCA_000404065.3 Pinus taeda
TTTAAGAATTTAACATTACCATGAACTGCAATCCCTCAAACTTCCTGATGAACTGCATATCAACACTAGGGCAAAAATTCACTTTTATAACTTTAGACACACATCTAGAAGCAACAAGAAGTCACTAACATACCTTAAAAGTAAATTAAAAAACAAATTAACAAAAAAAAAACACAAGTTAATGAGGAAACGTGAGTCGTACAGCCCTGAAACGCATTTCCGGCCGTACTGGCCACGTTTCCGTTTTGGGAAATGTGGCAGTACGGCCGGAAACGCGTTTCACGGCCATACCAAACGCGTTTCCACGTTTCGTACCCGTTTCTGTACGAAAATGGACCTCTATACCACGTTTCCTGCAACATAGCATTGAATATAAGTTTCATATGGCAATGAGAACATTTCTACCATTTACATGTTTCCATGGTTAATGTTACCTCGGGCTATTGAATTTGAGCAAGTTCCATTTATTTCTATTTTCTAAGCATAATCACACTTCAAAACAGGCACTTTTGTACAAGTAACTCCTTATTCAAAGCTTGTTTAAGTCAAGAGGTTTGGTAAACTACTTGCATGCTTAAACTTGCTATGCACCTTGAGAGTGAGTGGTTTCAAATCGCTGGCCTTTATGAAGTGTAAGTTGGAGAACCTCTCCTATACAACAACCCACTTAGATTTGACTTCTAGGGGGTTCCCCCCTTGACTAGGGTACCCTTTCCCATAGTCTAAAGAGTGGCAAAAGGCTACCAAGGTGACAATAGGTGGTTTGCCTAGTAGTTGTGCTTAGGTTTGTTAGCCACCAAAATGGGTAACTCTATAGGAGAAAAAAAAAATCTTTTGTTTTGGACAGCCAGCCAGCTAGTAGCCCTACACATTTCTCATTGATAATGATATGCCACATTCTTCCACCATCTGCACTAGTCATGCACCTCTCACCATCCGACATTCCTCTTGAATAAAGGTGGCTACCACTCAACATGTACTTTGACCATTTTGCAATCAAGTGATTTTACTTAATGTTTAGGACATTTTAACATAGATAAAGGGGTGACCTGGATAATTATAAGATCTTTACTGTAAACTTGTTCTTTCACCTTACCAGGGGGATTCGTCTTTAGCCTTAGTCCAATGGGACCTTCTCTAAGGCCTTATGGTTATAGGAGGGGCACTAATTGGAATGCCTGAATTGAAGTAGCATGTCCATTACCCTTTCCATACTTAACATCTTTAATCATTCCTTTGATACCACCTCCATCCTTCAGGTTAATTGTCATTAGTTCATTCGTATTTGGCACTCACATATCCACATCCTTGAGTAGGAGCGAAAAAATTTCCCTAGAAGTTGATGCAGCGAAAAGAATGAAAAGACATAAAATGGCCACAACAAAAGAAAAAGAAAATTTAAAATGCAAAAGATGGCTAGGATAAAAGTTAGCACTTGGGAAAACGCCTAGCATGAGCTTTACCCCCTCAATAGCCATCACCTGATTCCTAACCACTTGATGATCCATCTCATCATAAGGATCCCTTGCATATCCCTACCTTGATGAGCGAGAAATTGACTCATATTAAGGGGTAAAACAAATGTTATATCATAAAGAACAAGCTTTGATCCTTGAGTTATGCACCATCAAAAGGCATTATCAAAAGGTAGTAAAAGGCACACAAGAGGGGTGGAAAAAGCAAGTGGAGGAAAGGGGTAACTCATGCCTCCATGATTTCTCCCTCCATTACATCTATACACTCAGGATGTGGACTCTCATTAGATGGTCACCTGACCATGGTACTAAGCCATCAAGTCATTCCCCTATGTTGCCACCTATTCTCACTAACAGCTATCGATTGAAGGGCTGACCATGGAAATGCCACCTCCCCTTACAGGTTAGAAGCACCTAATAGGGTTGATTACCTAGCCACCCGTACAAAGGTAGGGAACACTTTTACAGGACTTAGTCTAGTTAGATATTTGAAGGTGATCCCAATTTGAAGTATTATCATGCCTTTCTCAAATGCATCTATGATTATGGTCTCTAATGAATGGTTGCTTTCACTTGAGTTTAAAATGGTCTTGCTAGGTGGTTTTAAGCAGCTAAGGCCTTGAGGGCACACTATTTCGCTCCTGCTCCACATGATGCCTAGGCTATACTACGCATTTGAAGAGTGTGTTGACCTTGCAGATGCAGCGTATCCCTTATTCAGCATAGCGTTGAGCACTTAGATGACCTTGGCATTTGATGGACACCCCAAAGCACGCTCACATGCCAAAACGTTGAGCCTATATTGCTTAGCATTGAGGATTCTTGATGATGTACCAGTGGACCTTGTTACCACTCAAACTAGTAGGGGACCTAAAGGGGATCCCTAAAGGGAAAATGTTAGGCCAAGGGCAACAAATGGAGACTTAGCCCACTGTCACCTTAGCTAAGGTTCCCTACTATTTACAGACTTTCACGGATGGGAGGAGATCTCGTATATTATGGAGTCACTAATGAAGGATAAATCAATGAGTGGATGTGGAGTGACCCAAATGATTTCCTTTTCTAGAAGAAGTTGAAGGATAGAGCTTGCTTGCTTTCTAAGCAAGGTACAATGTCTTCTAGGAGAGGAATGAGAGGATTTGAGGGTTAAGTTTAGGGGATATGAGTCATGAAAGAATTTCCCAATCCCTAAAATCCTTATTGAAATTGGCATCCCGGATGGTTCTTGAAGAATTGTCATTTCAAAGGAACAGGACCACACAGGACAAAGTGGACCCAGTCTAGGGTAGGAGGAAAGAGTATGGAAACCAATGATGTTCCTATCCTAGATTGGGTGGGGGAAAGGATCAAAGAAAGAATTTTCACTTGAAGGTGTTGAATTGATCCTATGAGGCACTAGCCTTGGGGATACTATGGCAAAGTTCGATCTCGGAGCTAGGGCTAGGCTTTTCTCACAACTCCACCATCAAAATGGCTTCAAAATTCGAGGAGGCCTTAAGGAGACATCAATGCAGGAGAGGCTAGGAGATCGAACTTTTTGGAGGGATAGTTTGCCAGGAAAATGATGCCTTAGGTGACCCAACTTGGCTAGACCTAGGAAAAGGTGAAAAAGGTATGATTTTCGGTAACCACCTCTTGGTAGTTCAATGCCTTAGTCTTGGGAGAATGGAGCCTATGATAAATATGAGAGAGGATCTTCAGTTCTTGGTCAAGGAGGCCTCAAGGCCACTTCACTAGCATTATAGGTCAAAGAGAAGCAAATCTTGCAGTTTTTATACTTCGATGTGCAAAAGGTGATGGCTTATCAAGATAAATTCATTGATAGAATTACCCCTAAGAGATTTCATTCACATTACATGGCCCATACATTGAGAGATGCTATATAGAGACAAAATTCCACAACTTAAGCAGTAAATGCATGCAGCAATTAGCCCTAAAAATAGTGAAAATCCCAATACAATGTGTATGACAAAGTAAAACAAGAATAACAATATGGGTATATACTTACATGTAATAGAATATATCCAACCAACCACAATTTGACAAGAGAGAGGCTTCAAGATAAGATAGACCAAATCCACACATCAAAATTCATCCATAAAGCTCCAATTCATCCACTAAGAAAAGTGTGAAATGTTGAAATTTCTAAGTCTAACATGTTAGAAATCCGTACTGCATATTTTGGTTTACATTCTCCTACTTGTTTATTACATTAACAAGTTATTTATAAATATAAATATTGAAAATAAACACAGATGCAGCCTTAACTCATATACAAATCATCAACTAAAATACTAAGACAAACACACAAGGGACACCGTTATTTTTGGACAATCGTCCCCAAAAAAACCCAATTGGGGAAAACCGGTGCAGTAGTTCTAAGAGTTTTATTATTATGCAGATTTCTTGAGTACAACTAGGGTGTCGAACTGGCTCACCCAACAGAAATTGTTACACGGCAGTAATACCTCTTCTCAGAGATAGATATTTAGCCTCTCAGCACTAGTATTCCCCACAAAAATCCTTTTGGCGCTTCTCCTAGGCTCTGCGTTAGCCCTGCTAGCCTCAGCGTAGCCTCCGTGTCAGCCTTCTGCCTCTCTGCGTCAGCTCTCTAGCCTTCTACGTCACCCACGCAGGCCCCTCAGCCTCTGCGCGGTCTCTAGTTGCCTCTACATGGCTCATGTTGCCTCTGCGTAGCTCTAGTTCCCTCTGCATCAGCCTCTCCAGACTCTGCACTGACCCTCTAGCACTATCCCTGCCTCTCTACTATGTACTCACTGCCCTTTGCTGCAACAAATCACTTGTTCGACTTTCTCAACAAACCCCGCTCCAGAAAATCGAACTAACTGAACAATCTTGGTGTATCTCCACCTGATCCTCAAGCCTCCCCTTATACTTTTCATGTTGAGTCTTCAACAGCAGAGATTAAGTCCCTAATCAACGACTAAGATTAGATTTGACTTGATCCATGTCATGTAGAACATTCTCACCCAGTTTTATATTAATACCCAATAATATTTTAATTTTCCTAAGTTTAGACTTAGGAACTCTATTAAAAATATTAATTATTTTAATATCTCTCTAACTGGGTGGAATTTCCCCAAACCATTTCTGGGTCTTGGAGATCTCATGTATCTTAGCCTCTCCCCCAATTTTCATGGCTAGAGCACATCCAATGCTACCACAAATCAACATGAAATTCTCAGGAGAGAGAAGAGATCCAATCCAAAGTGATGATGAGCAAATGAACACATCTCACTTGTATTTATACACTAATGAGGAGTTCGAATTAGCCTCCTTGGCCTACATAAGCCCCAAAAATAAAATAATGTTCTAATAATCCAACTTTTGGTGACAAGCCCACCAAACTAGCTCACAAATGAAAGAATGAGCCTCTCAAGAGGTCAAATAATAATCTATGCATGTCGTAGGGCCCTCTAAGAGGCCTAATGAGGTCCATGGGTGCCATAATAAAGACTAGGACCCACAAAAGTGATGGACAAGGGTTTAGCCCCTTGTTTTCCAAACAATAAACATGTGGTGTTCCCAATGGGTGTGAGGGCACAATAATAACCTCGTGGGTTATTATTGTATGTAGATCATCTGCAAGGGCTCTGATGATGGTGTAGGGGATGCCACATTGTCCTACAAGTCCTAGGTCAGGTACCAAGTGCATGGTACCTTTATGGGGTCGGGTGCGCAAAAGTGAACCAAGTGCATCTTCCTCGTCCAATCGGAGAATCTCAAGCATCTCTGACCATACTCGGAGATCCATGGAATGTTGTCTACTACTAAGGAGGCCCATGGCTCTCAACACACACCCTACATGTGCCAATGTAGCCCTCTAAAGGATTAGGACCCCATATAGGGAGACGAAACCCAAGATGGAGACCATCTGCAATCCTACATAAGATCCAATGTGTCCCCTAGCCTTCCAGTACAAGTGTTAAAATTGGCAACTAGGGCCAAACTCTATGTGGGTCATCTTATTTGTGGCAGCTGATATTTTTCCTAGACTCCTCCCATCGAGAGGTGTAGGATTGATCTAAAGATCATCCGATTCTGATAAGTATTCATGGAGATATGAATTTATTTGTGTTATGGGACAATTCATCAAAGTCGACCAACAACCAAATAACCCCCACGTGTGCTCAACGTTTTAGTATAAAAGGAGGTGACTTGATAGTCATTTGAACACACACTTCACTCTTGATTTCTCTCCACTTGTTTTGGGTTTTAGTGGAAGAGAAGTCTACGAGGAGGAAGCCCTAGACGCAGGAGGAAAGGAGCCTAAGCATGAAGTCTAAACGCAGTCCTAGATGATGCCCTAGCAGCTCTACGCACCTAGATCTAGGACGTTGTCATATTGTGAAGAAAACAACCCTAATCCAAAAAGTGCAACGCACAAGAAGAAAAGGAACTCGTTGGAGGCAAGGGAAGTTCTATCTTAGCTGCAGTAAAGGAGAACTGAACAACGTGGTAATAGAGGTTTGTTTCATGGGTCTTTTGGAGGGTCGAGTTTGTTGTAAGGGAGGCCAAGGTAGCTCCCTAGAGGGCCGAGACAAGGGAAGGTTGTTTCAGCCTGCTTGGAGGTGTTCTTGGGTGCAAAACTCTTGGTGAAGGGTAGTGTAGACTGCTGTGGGTAGGTCGCAAGCCCTACGAGCTGTTTGGAGGGCAACGTAGGGTGTATTGAGGGTTGTCTACGCCCAAAACAACAATGGAGAAAGGGTTGGGTAGGCCGCAGGCCTTAACACCCCAAATCAGGGCATGCGTAGGACTTTTTAAGGGTAGTAAAGTACTCAGATCAGCAGCGTGGAGGCAGAGGATACTTATGGAGGAAAACGCAACTGTTTAAGGGACTGTGTAGGCATGTTTTAGGGCTGACATGGGCCACAGTGATGACCTAACCAGAACACAGTCATAACAGAAACAGTACATGGTGCAACAATGGTACATGGGACAGCAATGGTACATGGTGCAGCATTGGTACAGCAATGGGAGCAGCTATGAGTACATGTTGTACAGTGCAGCATAGTGCACATAGCAGCAGCAATGCATAGTATGATGTACAGTGTTGCATAGTGCACATAGTAGTAGTGATAGTGCAGCATGGTGTGGATCAGTGTTCTAGACATTGGTGCAGCAATGGGACAGCATGGTAATTATGGACATATAGCAGCAGCAAGAATGTATCACAGCAGCAAGATGATGAGGTATTGCAGCAGCAGGATGATGAGGTATTGCAGCATGCATTTGGGTGCAGCATAGTGCAATGAAGAGCTCAACATAGTGCAGCAATACATTGATGGGTACAATCATGATTAGTGAAGCATGATGAGATGCAGCATAGTGATGATGGGTGCAGCATGGTGCAACATGATGATGAGGTGCAGCACAATGATAGGTGCAGCATGGTGATGGAGTCACCTTAGAGAATCAGTTGAAGCAGCATGTCTTCAACTAAGTTCAGCTACCTCATGTATCATCCTCTTAGAGATGATCTATGCTCTTATTTAGATAAGTCAAAGTGTTGACTTCTGTTGTATATGTACTATCTCTCTCTCTCTGTTGAACTATTGAAGAACATATAAGAAGAATTGATCAAGGGTTTCCCCACATTGGGGTTTGTCTCTGGCTAGCGCCACATCTTGTGTCCTCTTGTCTTGGCTTGTCCTCTGCGATTTATGTTTATGTTCTATCTGCAATTTACTATTATGTTGATGTGATTGCTAATCTGGAAAAGATATTGAGCTAACTGTGAAAATTGAAATAAATTGCTCTAAGCATAGAACATACCTAAAATTAACAACAAGTCATTAAGGAAATCGAGTAAATGAGCCTACCAACCATGGACCACATGTGGGGACTTCATAATGGCCTGCCCTTCCATAATGAGCTTCAGGATGTGCCAATGTCTCCTAAAATCCAAATGGGGCTAACCAAGTATCCTATTAGGTGGTTTCTACTTCTTAAGGGGATAATATGTTCAAGGTACATCCTTCAAAAGGTGGAGGCTTGTGACAGATAGGTGAATGAGGAGCAACCCCGGATCACATGTTGGGATACAAGGGTAGCTAATAAGAGGGAAACCCACACTTGGGTTTATAATGTACAGGAGGGAGAAATTGTGGTACATGAGGTGCCCTGGTCTTGATTTTTCCGCCCTTCTTTATATGTCTTTTGCCTTTTTGCAATTTTCTTTAAATAACTGCTGGGGGCTCAAGGAGTAAGAGCATGACGCATAAGATATAGCAATGGATACCCCCTTTTAAAGGTAGGGCGATTCATTGCCCACCAGGGGTTGGGGCAATCATGGGTTCCTATGTGATGAAGGAGGCTCATAGAACCTATAGAAACCAGGGTGATGTCCATGGTGATGGGGTAGAGCTCATGTATTGGCTTTTTCCCACGTGCTTAATGTGTTTGTCTCGGCCATCTTTTGCATTTTGTGGTACATTTTCCTGTTGAATGTGGCCAAATATGCTTTTATCTTTCTTTTTAGCTGCATCAACTTCCAGGCATCGTTCCAGGCTTGACCCAAAGTGTGGGCAAGGGGAAGGGGCAAGCTAACCCTATGTGGACAGAGTGGAGGAATGTGGACCCAAGTGGGAGAAATGATGATTGGGGTAATAATGATTGGAAAAAGGGTAATATAGGTGGATAAGGGAGTGGGACCACACAACCAAAATTGGGATTTCCCATGAAATACCATCCCTAAATCCAAATGGTCAGTAAAAGAGATCCCATGGGTCTAGAATGCAAGGTTAATATCCAAAAGGGGTCTAGGGGACAAGGGCACAGACCTAACCCATTTTTTCTGTTGAATCCTCCATTAATCCATGCCCAAAAGTGTCCATGATACGCAAACTACAATACTCAATTATCAAATGACAAGGCATGCCTTTAGGTTCGGGAGGCCCACCTTCAAACATACGATCATGGTAGATGGGCAAGGGACCAAATGGCTGGCTCAGGTGGCGGAGAAATGGCACAATGAGATAGCTAGTGGTTGCAAGGGGTTGTTGGTTGCCTGCTGAGGACCATCTTGGAGAAAAAAAAATCTCCTAAGGATATCATCCACAAAATGGTGGGTAAAAGACGCAACATGCCCCCAGGCTGGCTTTGACACTATTTGATGGGTATGCATTGGTCCAGAGTCCAGATGAGGATGATTATCCCCCAAGATGATTGAGGAGGGCTTATTGCACCTGATGGAGCCCCAATGTTGGAGAGAGAGTACAACACATTGTCTACATGGCACCTGTTAACCACCACCTCTGGGTAGTGTATATAGGAGAAGAAAATTCTCCTAGATGGTCCTCAGTTGGTAGCCAGTAGCCCCTTTCAGCGACCAGATAGCTCAATATGCCATTGTCTCTACCACCTGAGCCATCCATGTGGTCCCTCAACCATTTGTCATGATAGTATGTTTGAAAGTCGGCCTCCCTACGCCGAAGGTATAAATTTTCATTGGTATAGTTAAGTAATTTTCCTTACTTGTATGGGCACTTTTGAGCATGGATTAGTGGGGGGATTTGGCGGAAAGAGTGGGTTAGGTCTGTATTCTTGCCTCCACTGCCTGATTTTGTGGTTACCCTTGTATCCTAGTCTTGTGGGATCTCCTTTACTAACCATTAGCTTTAGGGTTGGCACTAAATGGGGAAATCCCGATTTTGGTTGCATGGTCCCATTTCCCAATACCACCTACATCACTCCCCTTCCACTCATTTTAGCCCCATTCATCTATTTCCCATCCGGGTCCACATGTGTCCATTGGGTCCACATAAGGTTAGCCTCCCCCTCCCCTTGTCCACACCTTAGGTCGGGCATGGAACAATGCCCCAGAGGTTGATGCAACTAAAAGGAAAATAAAAAGCATAATTTGGCCACTCTGAACAGGAAATGTACCACAAAATGCAAAAGATGGTCGGGGACACAAATTTAGCACGGGGGAAAAGCCAAACATGAGCTCTACCCCTTATCCATGGCCATCACCCTGGTTCTTATGAGCCCTAGATGTGTACCCTCCATCATTAAGGAACCCATGATTGTCCCAACCCCAGGTGGACAATGAACTGATGCACCTCAAGGGGGTACCCACTACTACATATTACACATCATGCTCTCCATCCCCAAAGCCCTGAGCACTTACAAAGAAAAATCAATCGAAGGCAAAAGGCATATGAAGTAGGGTGGAGAAACAAAATACGGGGTAACTCGTACTACGATTTGCTCCCTCCCACACTCATATACCCAGTTGTGGGCTTCCCTTATTATAGCCACCCTTGCACCTTGACATGTGGTCTAAACTCTAGATGATTCCCCTGATCCCCACTCCATTCCATTATTATATCATTTGCCACCTACCACTTGAGGGATGTACCATGGACATGTCACTCCCTTTAGAGGTTGAAACCACCTAATAGGGTCCTTGGCTAACACCCTATTAAGCTTTGAGACACTTGTACATGCTAAAGCTACATTAGCACTTGTAGGGTGAGCGTTGAGAGCCATGGGCTTCCACCATAGTAGAGATTACTTCATGGATCCCCAGCATCGATCATTGATTGCTCATGTTCCACCTTATGGATGAGGATGATGCACCTGGTTCACCATGCCTAGTCGACTCCACAATTGCACCATACACTTGGCAGATATTCCAAGGTCTAGAGGATGTCTCCTGATGTAGAGAGAGAGCTTACATCACCATCCTAACCCTTACAAATGGTCTATAGGCATTTCCAATCCACTTGGAGACCCATGAGGATGTCCTTGTGCCCCCACACCCACTTGGGAGCACCACAGGTTCTTGCTTGGAAAACAAGGGGCCAACCCCTTGTCCACTATGTTTGGAGTCCATTTCTACATCATGGCACCCCTTGAACTTCATTAAGCCTCCTCAAAGACCCAACGACTCACTTCGTTGATCATTCGACCCTCTTGAGAGGCTTATCTTTACATTATTGAGCTATTTGGTGGGCTTGTCACCAAAAGTATTGTTATTATGCACATTATTTTATTTTAGGGGCTAAATTAGGCCAATTTAGCCAAATCGAATTCATTAGGGAGTGTATAAATAGAAGTGAGATGATTCATTTTGATCATCATCACTTGAATCGGATTATTAGCTCTTGTCAGATTTTCGCTATCCTTTTGGAGGATGAGTTTGGATGATATGGAATGAATTTTGATTTTGGATCTTTCTCTCTTGTCTTGGAGCTTCATTATTGGTATAATTTGATGATTGCAAATACTCTTTTGTACATGTAAGTACTCTTTTCATGCTTATTCTTATTGTTTACCTTTGTCACAAGAATGTTGCTAGGATTTTTGCTGTACAAGTCTGAAATTTACTGCTTTTCTATACGAATTGGTGGAAATTGTGGTCTTTTATAGCATTGCATCATGTCATGGGCCATGTATGAATAGGTGAATGTTTCCAAAGATAATTTGTGTTAAATGCATCTCGATAAGTTATCAATCACTGCATATCGAAATATAAAGATCTCAAGTAGCTACTCTCATGCCCTATGCCATGCGAAGTTGCTTGAAGACCTCCTTGATTGGGCGAATTTTTTCCAAACCATAAATTCTACTTGACAACATCTCTCCCAAAGGACAAGGCACTAATCCTCCATAGGTGATCATCTTCAACGCTTATTCTTTTCACTTACCTCTTTTCCTAGGCCTAGCCTACATAGGTCACCTCGGGCATCACTTATCTCACGTTCTATCCATCCAAACACTTCAATTTTTTGTCCACAACTGTTAGTTTTTGGTAGCATCGGAAGTGCTCTAGCCTTGAAAATAGGTGGAGAGGCTAACGCACATGAGTTCTAAAGAACCAAGAAACCGTTTGGTGAAATTCCACTCGGATTGTATTTTATTAAAATAATTAATATTTTTAATGGAGTTCCTAAGTCTAAACTTAAGGAAATTAAAATATTAATGGATATTAATCAAAATATGGGTGAGAATGATCTAGAAGGTGGATAAAGTCATGTTTTAATCTTAGCCATTGATTAGAGATTTAATATCAGCCGTTGAAGACTCAACAGGAAAAGTATAAAATGGAGGCTTGGGGTTCATTTGAAAACACACAAGGAGAGAACAAATTGATCTGGAGTTCGATTTCTAGGGCTAGGAAGCTGAGAAATTCGAACTAAGTGATCATTCAGCGGCAAAGGGGCAATGAGAATCCGGAAGGACTTTTCGGAGAATACTAACAAAAAGGCGAAGAGAGCTTGCAAAGAGGCAGCGCAGTAGCCGAGAGAGCTGACACTGGTCCCACGCAGCCTTAACGTAGAGCTAGAAAGGATTGCGCAAAAGGAAGGTTGCTTGTCACGCAGAAGCCGAAACTGCCGGGAACTGCCAAAACTGTCGGGATAGCTGACGCAGAGGGCAGAGGAGTTGACGCAGAGCCTGAAAGGCTGACAGAGGGCCTATGCAGGGCCAACGCAAAAATAGTCGGGGTCAGCCAGTCTTGTGTTGGATCAGCCAGAATTCTGTCAGGGGAAGTGAGGTAAAACTCACTCAGATTTTTTGCTAGTATTTTTCTCTGTAAAGGATTGCTAGATGAGCATCCTAGATTTGTATTCAGATATTTCTCCTGCATAATAGAAAACCCTCAAAGTTGCTACACCGGTTTTCCCGCATTGGGTTTTTCCGGGGACTATTGTGTCCAAAAATAAGTGTCCTATGTATCTTGTTCTTTACTCTAGTTTTCTGTTTCATGAGATCAGATATTTAATTAGTGTAGGCTGCAGAAGTAATTTGCTTCAGTATTCAAAAGAATAACTTGATGAATGTAATTTAAAAATCAAGTAGGTGAAGTAGATTCAGATTTGCTACAGTAGGGGTTCCTTGAGTGTAGGAATTTTCACATCGTATCACAGGGTTGATTTTGAAACAAGAAGAGCAGATCAAGTGTTGAGCAGTGAGGTTGAAAGCTGCACTTGGCAGCAATTCGAATCCCCTCGAGGGAATTGCGCAGTCGTTGTTGGGAAGCAGATTCGAGGAAATCTCTCTCTAAGTGAGACAACAGAGGTACAATTTCCAGTTCGTGAGTTTGCAGAGGCAGAGGGAGTAATGCAAAGCCTCAGAACAGTGCTTGAAGGGCGCAATTTCTGCCAGGGCAGAAATCCACTAGAAAAGAACGAACACACGTAGAAGGGGAATTTTCTCCTCATATAACTTTTCCGCCAGAAAGTTCGAATTTCTCACTTGCTGACCAATTGAGCAGTGCTAGCAGTGACTAGAGAAGTCAGTTCGACAGTTGGGTGAGATGGCATCACATGGGCTCAGAGATCAAGACAAGTTGGACGGAGCCTCCAACTATGTCATATGGAAAACCTGAATCTTAATTGTTCTGGAGGAATATGATCTCGAGGCCTACGTCAAAAGTGTTGTATTTGTTCCTGTTGACAATGGTCCAAAGAAGAAGTACAAGGTCGAGCAGGGGAAGACAAAGAGGCTCATTCTCGATGGAGTTCGAGATTATGTAGTCTCACACTTGCAGGGCAAGAATATAGCCCAAGAGATGTGGGAAGTCTTGTCTTCTCTGTATGAAGGCTCTTCTGAACAGTGGAAGATGTATTTAGAGCAGAAGTTGCAGCGAACTTTGATGCAAAAAGGAGAAGGGGCGAACCTCTATCTTCAATGTCTTCAAGACACTAGAGACCAGCTTGCTGCAGTGGGGTCCACTCCTCATCCAACTGCGATGGTGAGGATACCCCTAAATGGAGTCTCGGATGAATGGCAAGTTTTCGTCCAAAGCATATTGGGCAAGGAAAAACTACCTTCATGGGAGGAGATGTGGGCAGCTCTTCAACAGGAGTTAAGGAGGGACCTAGTGAAGGTCAACCTCAATGGCAGCAATGGGAGTGGCACAAAGACAAAGGAGAAGGAGGAAAACACAACTCCAACGTCGAAGGGACAGCAAAAGCAGAAGCGAAAGAAGGACATTTCGAAGGTGAAATGTTTCATTTGTGGCGAGATGGGCCACTATGCATCCCAGTGTCCTTTGAAGAAAAAGGATAAGGATGAGAAACATGATCCTAAGGTCGCTTTAGCAAAGATTGACAAGGATGAGTTGCCATGAGTGCCCACGCATCTCCAAGAGGGAGATGGGGTGATATTGAATTGTAGTCGGGAGGACTACATGTGGGCAGGATCCTTGAGGAGTCCACCTCTTGGATCAATTCCTTGCTACGGAAGCCCAAGATTCAGCAATAGCGAGATGGACTTAGTGTCTCAAATGATGCAGTAGATTGTTTAGAGGACAAATGCAGTAGCTTGGGACCAGAGACTGATCAGCGCATAGTAAGGTTGGCAGCAATGCAGATGGCACAGTGCAGACGTCAGCGGCAGCGCAGAAAATTCAGAGGGTCAGCAGTAGTCAAATTCCAACGTTCATTGTATTATGTTGAACACAGTTAAGTTCAGCTAATTTTGGATGTTTTTCAGTTGCTTCTCTCAGCAATTGACTTGCAGTACAAATGTAGTGTTAGCAATGGCAGTGTTAGCAGCATAGCAGATGTAGCATTTGAGAGGGAGTTGTAGTACATATGCAGCAGTGGCAGTGGCAGTGTCATGGGTAGCAGTACAGTGGCAGCGACAGCACAGTCTTGGTGGCAGCGACAGTACAAAAAGGAGGTGCTTTAGAAATAGAGCAACATGCAAGTGGACATTGTTGTTAGAGCACTTTCCTCTCTAAGAGGAAGTGTTAGTTTTTGGTAGCACCGGAAGTGCTCTAGCCTTGAAAATTATTGGAGAGGCTAAGGCACATGAGTTCTAAAGAACCCAGAAACTGTTTGGTGAAAATCCACCCGGATTGTATTTTATTGAAATAATTAATATTTTTAATGGAGTTCCTAAGTCTAAACTTAGGGAAATTAAAATATTAATGGGTATTAATCAAAATATGGATGAGAATGATCTAGAAGGCGGATCAAGTCATGTTTTAATCTTAGCCATTGATTAGAGACATAATCTCGGTCATTGAAGACTCAACAGGAAAAGTATAAAATGGAGGCTTGGCGTTCATTTGAAAACACACACGGAGAGAAGAATTGATCTGGAGTTCGATTTCTAGGGCTAGGAAGCTGAGAAATTCGAACTAAGTAATCATCCAGCAGCAGAGGGGCAATGAGAATCCGAAGGACTTTCCGGAGAATACTGACAGAGAGGAGGAGAGAGCTTGCAGAGAGGTAGCGCAGTAGCTAGGAGAGTTGACGTTGGGCCAGTCTGGGCCCACCCAGCCTTGACGCAAAACCAGAAAGCACTGCACAAAGGGGAAAATTTCATGTCACATAGAATTTGGAACTGTTGGAACAGCCGGGATAGCTGACGCAGAGGGCAGAGGAGTTGGCACAGAGCCTGAAAGGCTCACACAGGGCCAACACATAAATAGTCGGGGTTAGCCAGTCTTGTGCTGGATCAACTGGAATTCTGTCGAGTGAAGTGAGGTAAAACTCACTCAGATTTTCCGCCAGTATTTTTCTCTGTAAAGGATTGCTAGATGAGCATCCTAGATTTGTATTCATATATTTCTCCTGCATAATAATAAACCCTTAGAGCTGTTGCACCGGTTTTCCCGCATTGGGTTTTTCTGGGGACTATTGCTTCAAGAAATAAGTGTCCTATTTATCTTCTTTTGTGCTCTGGTTTTTTGTTTCATGAAATCAAATATTTAATTAGTGTAGGCCGCAGAAGTAATTTGCTTTAGTATTCAGAAGAATAACTTGATGAATGTAATTTAAAAATCAAGTAGGTGAAGTAGATTCAGATTTGTTGCAGTAGGGGTTCCTTGAGTATAGGAATTTTCATAACAACTGCGTTGAAGTTTTCTCTAGAGACCCTCCAAATTTGAAGCAAATCCAACGGTAGGATCTCGAGATATAGCAAGCCCTAGCTCAAGGACCATTTCTTGCCCTAGCTTTCCCTTGGCTAGTGTCCTCATTGGAATCATTGAATTCAAGCCTCAAAGAAAATTTGTACATTGATCCTCTTCCCTTCCCTAATTAGGTCAAGCACATGCTTGGTCGACAAACTCCATACCCTTGACCTAATTGTGGGTCCACTTGGCCTTTCGTGGTTCCTCAACTTGCTGAGTGCAATTTTACAAAGATCTCATAAAAGCCAAGTCTCTATAAAGACCTTCAGGTCTAGGAACCATCTTGACAAAGCATATTATTAAAACCTAGCCTTAAGGACCTTCTTGGCCCCCCTAGAGAGCCCATCACCTTGCTTCCAAAGCAAGCAAGCTATACAATTGAGTCCCTCTTGTGAATAGGCCTTGGGAATCACCTTTCATCATTTTATTGACATATTTGTTATCATGATTCCTCTCATACCAGGACTCCTCCCATCTGTGAAAGTCTATAAAGAGAAGGGAGCCTTAACTGAGGTGACAGTGGGCTATCGCTTCATTGTTGCCCTTGACCTAGTAGTTGCTCGATAGGATCCCCTCTTAGGGCCCCTGCTAGTTTGAGCGATACAACACCCATAGAGATGACGCAAGGCATCCAAAGTTGGCTTTTCGACACATGGTAATGCTTTGAGGCTTGATTTGAGGACCCTTCCTCAAATTGAGGATGATCATGATGCTTAGAGACTCATCCAGCCCTTACATTATACATTTGGAGCATTTTGAACCCTAAAGGGCATGACATCTTGTTTATTGAGAGCTTATAGCTCACACGTGGGCATTTATTGGCATATTTTATTTGTTGAGCTACTAGGTTGGCTTGTAACCCGTTTTACTTTGTGTCTACTCAAAATTAAACTTGTTCTAGGGACTCTTAGTGGATTATTAGAGGTGACAGACCTCTTATAAAAGGAGGATGACTTCTTTTCATTTGTCATCATCACACTTGTGGATTTTGGCCTCTCTAGAAGAGCTCGACTTAGTCTACTGTACTTTGTTGCTTGAGGAGATGTGATCTTATGTGGATTTTTGCTATTGGACACTAGTTTTTTTGTTGGAGACATCTTTTTGGGATTGAAATAGGGCATGTTCATTGGAAAATTTGAGTAGTTATTGCATGTCTTTTATGGTTTTACATGTGTTGAAATATTGCTAGGGTTTTTACTTGTTCCTTTTCTAAATGCAAAATTTTATTGGAAATTCTTGGTAAATTGTTGCATGTTTAATCTATATTCCTTGAACTCCCTAGAAAACCTCCTAGTGAGCATTTTTCTAGTTAATATCTCCCTCATAAAATCATAGCTATGGTTAAGAAGTAAAAACTAGGGGTTTTCCCTTTACTCCATGCAAAAAATTGAACTCTATGGTTTAAATCCCTAAGATTATATCACCCAAGTAGGGAAAAGCCACTGGGATCCCATTGATGATCAAAATTCTTAAAAACTTTTATCTTTTCCTCTCTCTTACTTTTTGGGCCCTTCAAGGCAACCCACTAGGGTTAGGGCAAGGGACAAATTCAACTAGAGTTTGAGCTACTAAAGCATTGGAGCTGATGTGGCATCTTTTCACCTTGTTTGACCTCACAAACTCAAAATCTAGCATTTTTCTCGGTGGAAATTGTCTCATTAGGGTTGATGTCATCAACCCTACGAAATTTAGTACCATAGTAAACCCTAGTTCTACACAAGGCTTCAACTTAGGGCTTGTTGAAGGTTTACCATTCTCTGTTGTTGATCATATATTTAAAGAATCTTTTCCTTGTACTTGTATGCCTAAAAGCACTATTATTGAATCATAACTTGAAACCCTAACCCTCAAGTACTCTTCTCTAGAATTATTTTATGGTACATTGTTCCTTCACATAAAGATTTGTGCCCAAATCCAAATAAGATTATCTTGATTAGGTCTTTCACTTGCATCACCTTGAGCCTATTGACTTAGAATGTCTTTAGGTAATAATAGATATATGCTAGGAAGCCTCCCGTGGTGATATTCGATTAAAGAGCAGGAGGTGGAGTGCTAAGGTGACAGTGGCAGCCACCTCCTTGCCTTGTTGTGTATTAGTCCAGTTCATACTTTGGGAGGCCTGACAAACCCTGCTTGATTTTGAGGCAACAAGGCTCTCCCATTGGGATTGTGACTTTTCCCTCTAGGAGAGAGATTGAGCAATAATATATACCATCCATGAAATGCAGCAGAGCGCCCTAGGGTTTCTCCATGATGTTTTCCTTGGGGAAAAAGACTGAAAATTCTTGATATATGCCAAATTGTAAATGCGCATGAGCAAAATAGAGGGGAAGAAACAAGAAAGAAATAAGAGTAAAAATAATTGAACATAGTTGACTCATAAATGGAAGAAGAGAAATTCCATCAAATAACATTTCCTTTTATGTTCTATTGATTCTCAAAGTAAACCTTATACGTACCCAATCTTGTCCTTTGCTTTCTTGCCCCAAACCAGTCAATCACATGTTGCACATTTAATATCTTCAGCCATTTCTTAGACTCATTCCACTTCCATATTTGGCCACCCAACATGGTAACACTGACTATTGGGAGCTTTGAAAACAGACAATATGTCAGTGAGCTTGAAGAAATTTACAAGGACACAAAATCAATATTCCTCTTTCACCAACATATTGGCTGGTAACATAATGATGAACAGGCTGAGGCTCAATGTTATAAAACTAAATGCAATACGTTTTCCTTAAAAAGGAGATCGTCCATTCACTAATAATGTAATCAAATCACTTCATTGAAATAAGAAACATGGATGTTGCAACAAAAGTTTCGATCACTGTTTACTTCATTGTCACAAGCAAATGCATATTAAATGTACTTCCCTGCAAGATCCAAATAAAGGAAACATAGTCAACTGACCTGGGAATATATGAAGTCTAAGACCATTTAATTCATTATTTTGAAAATCGGATGGCTCAGTCATATCTTTATAGAGAAAACAAGGCTAGCTTGTGCTAGATCAAGGTTATGCATATGAACCATGCAAGCTATTCAATTCGCACGTGTATCAATTTTCTACCAATTATGAATTATTAAGGCAAACTTGCTTACATTTTAAAACTATAGCAGGTGATTAATCGTTGGCAACATTGTTTAATCTGTCTGCTGTTATGTGAGTCATCGGCATGATCATATATCAATTTGCTATTCAATTCACACAAATCCTACTCGCTCGCCTCATTGATAGCTATTCAAAGGGTACATGAATGGTCTGATAATTTGTCAGATACATGTATTTGTATAAATATATTGTCAACCTGTGAACAACTCTTCAACTACCTTATAAGACCCCAATACTGAGATCCTTGTATTTTATGTAAATTCTTGTAAATAAGTTTTTTATTTATAAGGATGGATATCATGTTTTGGGCTTAAGTGCAAAATGCCATTGAGGGATGTGCACAGAGATGATCGTGCCAAGAGATCATTTCTACAGCCTAGTATGAGGGATGTGTAATTGCAGCTCAACATGGAGTTGACACATGGCACCTTAAAATAATAAAATATTAAGTCAATACAAAATATACAAAGTCAGCCATAACCTAAACTTAAAGTTTAAAATACTAAAAGGAATATATTTAAAAAAATTGTGAAACATTAATACATCTTGCTCTGAGTTTTCAAGATCATGTAAAGTTGTAAACATACAGGGACAATGGTTATCATGTGAGCAAGATAACTAGGAGAGATTTGTTCTCTTTCCAAGTTGTTGTAAGCAACAATCTTGCGTTCCACCTATAACTTCAATACAAATTCCATCTTAACTAGTCAATAAACTCCCTCCTTATCACTAGCATAGATCCATCTTAATGTTGGATCTATCATGCTCCAAGAGGGATCAAAACCCTTGAGGTGCAAACCTTTTGGAGATTGCAAAAACTTGAGGAAATGTTGCACCTCAAGGGATTTTATTCCTCTCAGCGCATGAGAGATCTGGAGTTAAGATGGATCTATGCTGATATTAAACAAAAAAGGGAGCCCATTTTTCATCAGCAACATTTCAGTTTAACACCTAAAGGAGCAATCTAGGATGTGTTAACTCGCTTTTGTAGCTTTCCCATCTGAAACACCATTGAAGAAGAGATAGACCATCAAAATATAATGTTTTCTCACCTTTGGTGAAGTGGAGCTGAAAGCATTGTAAGGTGGTGGGTTACAGAGTTGCTGCAGTGGTGGAAGATTGCTAATCTTTAGGTAGAGACCTTGATATCAGGACAATTAAGAGGGCTTTATCTGCACAATGGATATGCACACGAAATCTTCCACACTGTATCAATCTAGGATCATATACACTTTTGTTTTGAGAAAATAAACCTTATATTAAAAAGAAATAATTTATAGGGAGTAGATAGAGATATTTACAAGGAAGAGTATGTACAAGGAGCAGAAGAAAATCAAAACTTCATCCTTGGTGCTCTGAGAACTGAAATCAAATCTGAATAGGCAAAATCATATACATTGTTGGTATCTCTAATTAGGAGACAACGTTTGACCTAGAGTAGCATACATAACTCTTCCTGCCAAAACCTACAGAATGAAGAAATAGAGCTAACCTCATTGTCAAAAATATAATTACATCTAGTTTCCAAATAGAACAGAGAAGCAATTCTGAGACAATTTAAAAGACTCGTATAAGCTGAGAATTAACTAACTAGAGGCACCAAATAGTGCAGCCCTTCGCTGGATAACTCCCTAGAAGATAGAAGGAACTTGTGTCTTCACATGTTGCCTTCAACCTTAGACTGCCCAATACTCCCACAAAATTCTCTTAAGAGACTCCATTTTACCACAAATAGGGCAATGGTCATCTGTAAAGACGTTTTCAACTAAAATTTTGTTGGCAAACTGTATTAAAAGACCAACCAAGCAAAAACTCATAATATATAAGAAAGGTCAAAAGGGAATACACCATCAGTCCTTTGTATCAATCCTCTGTAGGTATGTCCACATCAATCTAACATTCAAAATTCGAGCCAATGGGAGTTTTTGATGCATCAAGCAATATAATTGCTTTGTATCATTATTCTGGATAGGCTTACAAAAGGACGAACACCAATCCCTCCAAATTGGGCCTCGCATTAGAATGTTCATCTTAAACAAATCCTCTGAAAGGACCATCCTTTGAATCTCCCAAATAGCCAATATGTCTGAAGTAAGAAAAATCTTCTAATGACCTGGAACTCTAATGGGTGCATGATAGGACCATCTCTATCATAATTTTACTGTCACATGATACTCAGATTTGAAGTCATAGAGTTAAACTATAGTAATGACAGAAAGATTGGAAACACCAATCAAAATTACACATCTGCATAAACACAACTACTCACTGGTGAACTCAACAGCATAAACACTGCATATCGAAGATGAGATCAACCCTACAAATGGACAGAGATTATATCAAATAAATCAATAGCATGAATATAGTGGACAGCCAACAGAAGTTTGAAGCAACAATCATTGTCTTCTCATTCACACAATACAATAATTACAATATTGTCCTCAAGGGACTTGTTAGCACCCAAATCTACACCATGAAAAATTACTCCTCTCTAAAATCTAATGTTACCCCTCATGTCAGCAGGGTATATATATATATATATATATATATTTGCAGTATATTTCACCACCATTATAAGCGCGAAGTCACAAGTCAGAATCCCTGTAACAACCATGCGAGGCCCTATATTAGGTGTCCTAGACTTGTCTGGTCAGACCATGGCCTGTCCCTTTGGGTTCATCTCTGGCTCCTTTTGTTATGGCCTTGGATGGACTTACTTGAGGACTCATAGTTCTAGGGGAGCCTACATTTTGTAGGGGTGATGACTGTTGTATGAGCCAATATAGCTTGTGTCAAGGTGCACCTATGTCTTACCGCATGGTAATATGTCTATAGAGTTTGTATGTGACCTTGGCTTTGGTGCAGTGTCCCTCAGATGATTCTCATACATGGCAGTCTCACATAGACAACTTTCTACATTTCCTGGGGCAGTTCATGTTTCCTGATGCAAGTGGTTCCTGTAACCCACCAAAAGTGGGTGACCCTAGGAGAATTTTTCTCCTAATCATCTTCTTCCAGCTGGCAGCCCCTAACAGCCACCTTGTAGTCGATGTGCTGTGACACTTTATCTCCGCCCCCTGCCTTAATTGTATGTTTCCTCGCCCATTTGTCAAGAGCACATGTTAAAAGGTGGGCAATCCGACCCAAAAGGTATGTTATTCATTGTGCAATCAGGTGTTTCTGCTTGTTTTTCATTTGGGCATTTGGCAAGGCTTATTGGATGACTTGGAAAAGGGAAGGGTTTTGATTGTGATTTTGTTCTCTCACCTTAAATGTGGGGTTAATCTTCAATCTTAGTCCAGTGGGGCCTCCCCTAATGGCCCATGGTTTTAGGAAGGGCACTACTTGGGAAACCCCAATTGAGATCGTGTGGTCTCATTTTCCCATTCCATACTTATCACTTCCCTTCGTACATTACGAACCCTATACTGCACCTCCAATCTCTAGGTCCACATGACCATGGTTCCACTGGGTTCTAGTACACCCTCCCCTTGTCCGCATATCTGATTTGGGCCTGGAAATGTTGCCCTGGAGGTTGGTGCAACTAAAAGAAAAGTAAAAAGCATATCATGGCCACAAGAAAGAAACAAAAAGAAAGAAAATTATAAAATGGAAAAGATGGTCGAGAAATTAAAATTAGCACATGGGAAAAAGCCAAGCATGATCCCTACTCCTTATCATTATGGCCATTACCCAATTCCCAACGCCAATGTTGCCCCATCACATCATAAAAGGAACATTTGCATGTCCCAACGCTTGACAGGCAATGAACTACCCCACCTTTAAGGGGGTAACCACTGCTACACATCATTCACAACATGCTCTCATTTCCTAGAGCTTCGAGCAATAATACAAAGAAAAAAATCAAGAAAAGCCAAAAGGCAAATAAGATGAATGGAAAAACAAAGGCTAGGGTAATTCATGCATCCACGATTGCTCCCTCCTCACATATGTATGCCCAAAATATGGATATCCTCATCATTGCTACCCTTTTGACCATGGCATTTGTCCCTAAGACCCCTTTTCACCCTCCACTCCATTATTATTTGTTAAATTGGCAACTTGTTGACCAATTCCAACCATGGGACTAGATTCCTCTTTTCGAGAGGACCAATTTTGACTATTGAAGCGCTCAATTTGGACAAGGGAAAATGTACTTATGAAGAAAAGCCCACATATGCACAATTGGACAAGTCAGCCCCAATAGGAAATTGGTCACCCTTGGAAGCCTATAAATACAAGTGACCTCAAGCTCAATTTGGACATCACCAAGCATCTTCTTCTTCTCTTCTTCATTGATTGGTTCGCACAGGTTAGAAGTTGGGTTGAGAAATTTGGTTCGTACAGGTCCGAGATTACAGGGTTCGAAGCTCACACATGTTTTAGGGTTTTTGTTTCCGACCGCAGGCTGCACACATCCAATTTTTTGCTACAACCGCAAGCTAGCAAGCTCAACAGTGCAGTTGGAAGGTCTCAACAGCACACATCCTTCTTCCTCCATGTGATTGGGCTCTAGGGCTAAAATTTGACATTTGACCATAGTTGACCACAGGCAGGAAAAGTTGTCTCCGATGTATATTGATGTTGGGAACATATTTCTAAATGTTGTTGGGATAATTTCGCTGGATGATTTTGTATTGGGCTCATTGTACTCTCTGCTGAACACTCTGACAATCTAATAGAAGAAGAATTTTCAAAGGGTTTTCCCCCTTGTGGGGTTTTCCCCTGGTCTTTGACCAAATCTGGGGTCTCTTGTTGATGTGTTGATTGTCTCCTTTGTCATTTCATTTATTGTTCTATCTTCAATCACTGTTGATGATTGGAAATGTTAATTGTCATTGAAAAGATTGCTAAGTGAAGAATTGGATTGGGCTAAAAGTAATTGAAACAACATAGAGAAGTGTGAAATTTAACATGGTATCAAAGCTAAGGTGAAGGACAAGCCCAAAAGGAGACAAACGTTGAAGCAATCATCTTTGGAAAGTTGAAGGAGCCTATCTAATCAAATCAAGATGTCTTCCTCTTTCTTCAAGGAGCATGAGAAATTGGGTGACTCATCTAACTTTGATGCATGGGGAATCGGGTTGAAGATCATAGCTGATAACAAAGATGTTTTGGAATACATTCAAGGAAAAGTACCTGATCCTCCAGAGAATGCTTCCGTTGTTGCCAAGAACAGATACAAGAATGGTGAGTTAACAGCAAAGCAAATTATAGTTGATGGTTTACAAGATAATTTACTTGTGTATGTTGGAAATTTGAGGAAGTCTAAGGACATGTATGATAAGATAGTTGGCATGTATGAAGTCAACAATTTGCACAATCCTACATTATGAGGATATCTCGTCTTAGTGATCAATTGCAAAGAGTTGGAGAAACTGTGTCTGATAGGGAATTGGTGATTGTAACTCTTAGAGGTCTCCCTCCCATTTGGGAAACCTTCATTTCTACTATAAACAACAACAATACCTTCCCATCATTTGATGAGATTGTTAGAAAGCTCACTCAAGAAGAATCAAGGATGATATCAACAGGCAAGATACAAAAACATGAAGGAGAGCCCACTGCATTCGTCACTCAAAACAAGAAGAAAAAAGGAAAAGGAGGTCCATCAAATTCAAGAAATCCTCCACCTTGAAACTCAAAGAGAAGGAATGATAGAGCATCATCTCATATTGAATGCTATAGTTGTCACAAGAAAGGTCATTATACTCGAGATTGCCCCGAGAAGAACAATTGTCTACACTACAACACTAGAAGCAACAATAACAAGTTTGTTGATCAAAGAAGAAGAGATGACCAAAGGAATGATCGCAATGGAAGAGATGAAAGAAGAAGAAGAGATGCTCCAAGTGATCAGGAAGAAGATCATCGTCCTCAAAAGAAGTCAAGATACTCCAGGTATGAAAGTAATGTTGGCAATCAATCTGAATATATTCTTATTTTTACTCTCACTAGTTCTTCTCCTCTGGATTTGTGTGATAGTTGGTTGGTTGATAATGAGGCCCCTCATCATTTCTCTGGGTACAAGGAAGTTCTCTCTAATTTGGTAGAGAGGGAGTCAAATTTGAAAATTATTCTTGGTGACAACTCCACTTTTCCCGTTAAAGGCTTTGAGTCCATCAAATTTCATTTGGATTCTGGAGAATCTGTTTTGCTCCATGATGTGTTGTATGTGCCGCAATTGAAGAAGAATTTGGTATCAATATCTGCATTGGAAGACAAAGGGATGAGGGTTGCCTTCATCAAGGGAAAGGTTCTTACTTGGCCTGTTGCATCACCTATGAGAGATGCATTCACATTGGGATCGAGGTTTGAAGGACTCTATAGAGTCACTGGAAGACCTCTTCTAGCATTGGTTCATGATACTAATCATCTAAGCGAGCTATGGCACCAAAGATTGTCCCATTTACATTATGATGCTCTTCATGTTAAAATTGGCAACTAAGGCCAAACTCCATGTGGGTCATCTTGTTTATGGTAGCTGATATTTTTCTTGGATCCCTCTCATCGAGAGGTGTAGAATTGATCTAAAGATCATCTGATTCCGATAAGTATTCATGGAGTTATGAATTTATTTGTGTTATAAGACAATTCGTCAAGGTCGGCCAGCAACTAAATAACACCCACATGTGCTCAACGTTTTAGTATAAAAAGAGGTGACTTGATTGTCATTTCTATACACACTTCACTCTTGATTTCTCTCCACTTGTTCTGGGTTTTAGTGGTAGAGAAATCTAAGAGAGGAAGCCCTAAACGCAGAAGTTAAGAAGCCCTAGTCATCGATTATTGCAAAAAGGAAGGTATCAAGAAAGAGATGATCATGCAATATACCCCCGGACAATGTGGAGTAGCTGAAAGAAAGAACAATTCTATTGTAGAAGTTGCTCGTGCCATGCTCCATGATCAAAAGTTGCCAAAGTTCCTTTTGGAAGAAGTAACGAATCCTGCGATATATGTTCAAAACATGGTGTCTCATCAAGCATTAGACAACAAAACCCCCGAAGAAGTGTTTACAGGTGTCAAGCCCGATGTTGGCCATCTTTGTATCTTTGGCCACCCCATATATTTCCACATGCCGAAGGACAAAAGAAACAAGCTGGAAGCCACAGGAAGAAAAGGTACGTTCGTTGGATATTGTGAAAAATCTAAAGCATTTAGAATATATATTCCTATTCAAAGGAAAGTTGAAATTAGCAGGTATGTAATGTTTGATGAAGATGCTGCCCTTGGAAAAGCAAGGATCCTTTCATACCTGAATCTGAAAGGGACATTGTTGATGATCCCATGGAGCCCCTGGACCCCTTAGTTCCTCCTCCATGTGATCATCCTGCTAGGAAGAGGCCACTTTGGCTTCGTGACACATTACAAGATGATAAGAAACACGTTCCCATTCAAAGATCAATTAGAGAAAGCAAGAAGCCATGCAGGTACCAGGGATATGTTGCAGCCATGAGCGCTATGATTCAAGCCGAACCTCCCACCTTTGAAGAAGTCGTAAAAGAACAAGTTTGGAAGGATGCTATGGCTGAAGAATATGAATAAATTATGAGGAATGGCGTATGGGATGTTATGCTAAGACCAGAAGGGAATTTTGTGGTGACTTCAAAGTGGTTATTCAAGATCAAACATGGAGTTGATGGCAGCATTGAAAAATATAAACCAAGGTTCGTGGCCCAAGGATTATCCCAAAAAGATTATGATGATATATTTGCATCTGTGTCTCGATATACAACCATTCGTTCAATATTTTCTCTTGTCGCAAGTCAAGGATGGATCATGTTACTGCTCAAACTAGTAGGGGTCCTAGGAGGGGATCCTACAGAGCAATTATTAGGTCAAGTGGCAACAACAGAGCGATAGCCCACTATCACCTCAACTAAGGCTCCCTGCTCTTTACGAACTTTCACCGATGGGAAGAGACCCGATATAAGAGGAATCATCAGGATGAATGGACCAATGAATGGATGGAGTGATTCAAGAGCCTATTCACAAGAGAGACTCAATTAAATAGCTTATTTGCTTGAGAAGCAAGGTGATAGGCTCTCTAAGAAGGGCTAAGAGGACACTTGAGCCTAGGTTTGGAGGATATGCCTTGACAAGTGGCTTCCTACACTTAATGATCCTTGTGGAGAAATGGATTCTATGTAATCCTTGTGGAATTTGAGTTTATGGGACCACAAAGAACCCAAGTGGGCCCAAACTAGGTGAAGGGTATGGAGTTGATCAACCAAAGAGGGGCTTGACATAATTAGGGAAGAGAATAGGATCAAAGGACTAATTTTCTTTTGATGTGAATGCGATGATCCAAGTGAGGACACTAACCCAAACCAACCTAGGGAAAGAACTGGTTTTATGGCTAGGGCTTGCTCTATCTCGAGATTCCACCATTGAATTTGCCTCAAACTTGGAGGACCTCAAGAAAAGACCACATCGCAGTAGTGTACTAGAAATCAAGGGCTTTGGATGGTTACAAAGAAATTTGTTTGATGCCCTAAGTGACCTACTAGGGTTAGGCCTAGAATTGGAAGAGATGAGAAAATTATTCTTTTAGGTGACCACCAATGGTTAGATCAGTGCCTTGCCTTTGGGAGAGATGGAGTCAAGGTGATTTTGTGATTTGGATAGACTTAACCTGATCAAGGAGACCTTTAGGCAACTTCACATGGCAAATTAGGGCATGAGAACAGCTACCAAAGGATTTTATATTTCAATGTACAAGAATTGATGACTTATCAAGGTATTCAATGAAATTAAACCTCTAGGAACATTCATTCATCATACATGACATGTAATATATGCAGCCTAAGTCACCTGACACGGGGATTCGAGATTCGTAGGATTCGGGATTCGTAGTGTCGGATTCGGACACATTGACCCCCCAGAACAGGACACGTAGGATTCGTTATATATTAGTTTATTAAAATATATATTTATTTAAATATATAGATATATTAAAAATTAGATATGTCTTACACAAATTTTAATTATGGTACAAATTTATTGATTTCAAACATATCTTCATCTATAGCATGCATAGTACTACAAATTCAAAATACATGTCAGTGGTAGTCACTAAATCAGGTTCATAATTCAGTACTGAAAGACCAACTGACAACTACAAGATAGTAAGATAAACAAACTGAAACTGTAGTTTTCTCATTGAGTCATCAAATCAAAATGTGTACATAGTAAGTGTTGGTGCAATGCCAATGCAAATAGAAATGAAAATATAAAACAAAATAATATATATAATATAATAACACTAAAGTAAGAAAACATAAGAAAGATTAGTATGTATTATTATAATTATGAATTATTAATTTAGTCGTATATATATTATAAGATATATATATATATATATATATATATATATATATATATATATATAATGTACATATTAACCTTTGTCATATTAATTTATAACTTACAAAAAAAAAAATATAATATTTAATATGGACTTTTAACTGATATTCTACTATATATGATAAAAATTATATTAATAATAAGTAGTTGATTGATGAGATAAAAAAAATTATAAATTATAAATGACGGTGGAGCATGGTTTTTAATATAATTTATAGTAACAATAAATATTTTATAAGATCAAAACATTAGAAATTATAAATAACCGTCAGTTGCATGGTACTTGCATGACAAGTTGTCAATGGATAGACAGAGAATTTGGCTTCCCTTTACCCCCTCCTTCTGCTTGTCGAATTGTCTGTCGAATGGTGGGTTCGAATTCCAGGTTATCGCGGGGATAATTAGATGATAAGCAGTCGTCTAGTTTTGATAGTCTACAGGGGAGGTAGCGTTATGCTGCAATGCCAATGGAATTTGATGCAGAGAATCGACCTGTGTGTCTTGGCAGTATGACCATGACCAACAGAGCGACAAGCTTCATGGCAGTGTTAACATGGCCAACACCTTCGCGCATTGAGTCGCCAATCACTTGTTGCAACAAATGAAACAGTGCCACAGTGTAAATATGAATCCCAAGCCTTGACAGTTGCAAGTTAATCAGTATATTAGAAACAAAAGTCACAGTAACACTTTATAAACAGCGTCACTGTCATGAGCAAATGCGGCCTTTTCTAACCCGCAGGAGTCACTTTTCCGCCAAACGAATCCTAGAAAACAGGGCACACTGTCAAAAATCGAGACACGCTTGGGATTCAACGTGTCATGTCTTTTGGACACGTTTTTTTGGCGAATCGTGTCCGACACGCCGAATCCGGACACATGGCCCCTATATAACGAATCCGGTTACTTAGTATGCAGCACTTCAAAAGTCCAAAACTTCCACAATTTCGCATAAATTAGGGAAAATTTCAAATCTAGAGAATGAAAATCCCATACATTATTCATGTGACAAGATAAATGTAAAGAACAAACATGAAAAAGAGCACTTACATGTACAATGAGTATATCGAATCATCAAATCAAGACAAATTTGAAGCTCCAAGACCAAGCGAATAGTATCCAAACATCAAAATTCATCCATGAAACCAAACTCGTTCTCCGAAAGGGAATGTGAAATTCTCCAAAGAGCTACTAATCCAAACAAGAGATGATGAGAGGAATGAATGAGCCTCTCATCTATTTATATAATCCATAAGGGGATTTGAATAGCCTAATTAGCCTAAAAATGCCCCAATTAATAAAATAATGTACAATAATGATACAACTTGGTGACAAGCCCACCAAGATAGCTCCAAAATAGAAAGATAAGCTTCTCAAGAGGGAAAAATAGTAAACATAATGAGTCATTGGGTGACCCAAGCAGATATTGGTGGCCACCAACCTATTCCAATTGGACCTCCATCACTGTACCATTATTTCTTTCAGTTTACGTAATTGTAGCACAATTTACTATTTTTGGCACTTTTTTGGGCCTTGAACTTCCGAAGCCTTTTTGAGGCCCTAAACGATGTTTTTTTGGAAAACGAGCAAACAAACTAATGTTTGTCGTCGAAAATTGTAGTCCTCAGATAGATCTTTCTAACAAAGTATTGTGCACATCAAACGGAGATCGTATGCCAAAGTTATGACCTCGAGAAGTTGATGTGTCAATTTACCCCAACAAGGCCCATAGTTTTGGCGCTTCATCTCCTAGGGTTAGGTTTTTGGATGTTTATGGTATTCCAATGTTTCTCAATAATAAATAGGCCTTCGAGCTTCATTGTAACACAGTTCAGAGGCATGTAACCACCACATCTTTTCTCAGAGATAAGCTATCATCGCCCGAGCTAGTCTATTTCCATTCTATATGTAAGCATGTTTCAGTTCTTTGATATTAATGAAATGAAGATTTATTTATGTTGCATCTTTGTGTTCATGTTTATATCCGTATTTTATTTCGTTCCTACATAAGTTCAAATCAATGGTATCAAAGCGGTCTGCTCTTTCTCTGTTTTTCTTTGCATGTCCCCAATGAGGTCAGGGTATAACAAGTTAGGGCTCGAACTGGTTGAACCTTTGCAAGAACGGCCTCGTAAACCCTGACAGCCTCCCATGGCAAAAGAAAAGAAAGACGAGAGAGTTGAAGATCCTTCCAAAATATTGCTCGAAGAAGCCATCGAGTGACAAAGGAACGCGATGATGGACAATTTTGCCCAGATCCTTTAGTGGATGCCCACAGGCGACGCATCTTCATCTAGTAGCCACTCTAGAGGCACCACTCCCTTCAAGGTACAATTCAACTTTGACATTCCCATATTTGAAGGCCAGATAGATGCAAATGCCATAGATACATGGTTAAATTTGTTGGAAGGTTATTTTTCGGTTCATGATTTTTCCAATAGGGAAAAGATTACTTTTGCACTCCACAAAGTCGCCCCCCACATCAAGGACTAGCGGGAAACCTACAGTGAGCAGAGGGACGAGAGGGAACCCTCATTGTTTTTAGTTGCACCCACTTGGAACTCTTTCCAAGACGCCATCAAGGAGCAACATTACCCTGTCAAGAGCTATGAAGATAAGTACATAAAGCAGACCACATTGTGGCAAGGAAGGGACCAAGACGTGACAGCGTTCACAAATATTTTTCATAGCCTTGCATGAAGTAAGATATCAAGGATTTTGAGCGACATCTATTACTCAAGTACCATGGTTGTCTACACAAACACATCTAGGACGAGATGGAGTTCCTGGACATCTCCTCGCTTGGCACCACTACCCATACGTTGTCAAGATCGAGCAGAAGTTTAACCAAAAGAAACAAGACTTTGGATCTGCGAATCCGAAGCAAGGGGAAAGCGCCCCCAAACCGCAGAACAAAGGACAAAGACAAGACGGGGTGACCCAAGACAAGGGGAATGACAAAGGGAAGCAGATTATTAATGCAGGGCCCAGCGCCATTGTTGCCACCACCAAGATCCAAAAGATTGAGCCCGAAGATCTAAAGGAGGGGGAGCATCTCTTCCACTCACAAATGTGGATGAAGGGTTCACGGTACAATTCATTGTCGACAGTGGGAGCCAAAAGAACCTCATTTCAACAGAGGTTGTGAAGTAGTTGGGCCTATCGACCACACCACACCCGTAGTCGTACACCATCAGGTGGCCTCACCAAGGCTGAAATCTCCGCGTCAACCAGTAGTGTCGCCTTCCCTGCAGCATCAAGCCCTTCACGAATGAGGTATTATGTGATGTTGCTCCTTTTTGAAGTTTGTGATGTATTATTAGGCCAACCATACTTGCGAAAGCGTCATGTTGTGTATGTGTCCAAGCCTCGCACTGTTATTATTTCTTTGGGCAATAAGTTATATAGGATACTGAAGGTAGCCCTGCCTCGCCATCTCTTTGGTCTCTTCTAAGCAAAGTAGTAAGATCATCTCCTAGACCAGGAAATTTATTCTCTTTCTGATCTGCTTTCAAAGTAAGGGGAAGATCGTGGCCACATCCATGGCCCACGGGAAGGGTTCCTTCACATAGCAGAAGCAAGTGGATACGGTCGTGGAAGAATACAGGGATATCTTCTCGTCACCCACAAGGGTTCCCTTGCATTGTCAGGTCAAGCATGCGATCGATTTGACTCCTGGAGCACCTCTACCCAACGGGCCGATATATCGCCACTCCATTCTGGAAAATCAAGAGATCAAGTGGCAAATCCAGGAGTTGCTGCAAAAAGGGCACATCCAACCAAGTTCCTCGCCTTGTGGGAGCCTGATTGTACTTATATAGAAGAAGGATGGGACCTAGAGGCTTTGCATTGATTATTGGACACTAAACAAAATCACTGTGAGGAACAGGTATCCAATCTCACGGATTGATGACCTTCTGGACCAACTCAAGGGGGCCAAGTATTTCAGCAAGATCGATCTGAAGTCTCACTATCACCAAGTTCCAATAGATCCCACAGATGTATGGAAGACCACCTTCAAATCCAAGGAAGGCCTTTTTGAATGGTTGTTTATGCCCTTCAGGTTGATGTAATGTCTCAAATGAAATAAATTTGGAACAACTCGAATTTTTAGCACAGAAAAACTCCAGATAAAAATTTCATTCACAGACAAAAGATTGCCATATAAAAATTAAAAAAATAGAGCATGCAATCCCATAACACAATGATCATGAAAATACTCAGCTTTATTATATTAAAAGAAATGGGGTTTATATGCACATATAACCCATATAGACAAGATAAAATGGCCTCAAACAAATTTACAATAATGCCGCAATCGGCCTCCAAAAACAACTAAAAGACAATACACAGCAACCTGTGAATCCTGAATCGATCCACCAAGGGAAGAGATGGGTGCTCACCCACTCTCACTGAATCACCCGAGGGTTCCCATCCTGGGGCTACTGCTGAAGTAGAGAACCATGTTCTCAAACCTCTCCTCAAAAACAATACTCAAATCCAAGATCCAAGATGTCTCCAAATGATCTTCTCCTCCTCTTTTATAGATATGATGGATAGATCTACAAGCCTCTAGAAGCATCTTATTTTATTATTTTATTATTATTCTAGAAGCTCCTCCATTGACTTGATCAAGTGACCTTTTAATTTTATTTTATTTCATTTAAGTCACTTTTGGCCCTTTTTCTCCAATTAATTATTTTTTCTCAATTAAATAACTAATTAAAGTCATTTTTAACTAAGGAAAATGGAAATCGCCCACCATACTCTCTTCAGCCAATGGAAGTCTCTTCTAAGCATCCCATCATGTAGATCTTCTCGTTCTCGTTCCAACGAGCTATTAAGCTGAGGTGTTCCATCAATTAATCTCCCCAGAATGCCACCTCGAGCATAATTAATTAAGTTATGCCCAATAATAGTGTTGATTTCTGAAAGTTGTCGAAATGTGATGGAACGAAAGGCAAACTATATAGATGATGGAAATATGCCAAGTGAATTCCATCAAATCCCATAAAAACTCCTCAAAACTCCATTGGGACCCATGATGACATAAACCTGCTCCACTAACCTGCCCATCTCCTGCCCTGGAAATCCACCCTGGTTGTACTATGAAGAAGAATAATAATGAGAACATGACAGTCCTCCCACCCCAAGATTGCTTGCCCTCAAGCAATCCAAATTTGTGGACCAATCTGGTGGCCCGACACAACTGAGACCCAATGCCAGGATCCCGTACGAACCACTGGTCCATGTCACGCCCCCAAGCTATCAAAACATGATGGATCCTCCAATACTTGGATCCCATGTCCATCTCTAACCCATTATGCTACTAGTAGATCCACCTACATCCTAATGCCGCTAAGAAGGAGCATCAATGCTCCATGGCTCCTGTTGTGTTATAACTTCGACTGTGAATGTTACTCCATCCACCACATACCAACTTATCACCTCTCTCCAATCCAACCCTTGGCATAGACCAAGGTCAATCTCATCATGCTGATGCCATGCTGAAACACTGATGAGTGGCCAGCCCACATCCTGCTGCCAACTGAAGCATGTGATATCCCTCATCTCTGAGGGCTCGTGCAATACAATGCTCATTATTAAAAATGATACTCCATCAAAAGTATACTAGCTCATGATCTCTCGCCAATCTAATGCATGGACACTTGTGCAAGGGATAAGTCTATTACGCTGAAACCGGTCCATGCTCAACTCCTAAGGCTCTACCAGGTCAATCAAAATATGTCTGAGAAATTATGCCTTCCTCCCTCTAATGGGAATAAGTGGGCACACTGTGCTGCAAGCCCTATCTATATAGTCCTGGAGAGGACTTCTCCTTGAAAGTCATGTGGCTCTAATAGCTGCCTGTGCATCTACCTACACCTCATCAGTGGGTCGGCTCAAAGATAGATGCACCACCATCTCCAACAACCTTTGTCGTCTACTAGCCTCCTGTAAGACTACCCTGTCAATCTCCAACATCTCTTGAGGACAAGTGTCTACAAATACTACCTCCCTGGAGGCTGCCTGCACATTTGTCTACTCCACTCTAATGGTTGGCCCCAAGGGTGTCTGCTTATCCTCCATCATGGGCACAACATTAGCCACTAGTTGACTCTCCAACATTGGCCCACCTCGCACACTGTGTGTCATTTGTCTCATGCTCCTCTATGTGTTCCCTATGTTGAATCATCAATCGCTCATCTGCTCTTGGATCTCCTTCCCTCCTAGGAACAATTAGTTGCTCATCATACTCCTCTGCCACACATGGTTGCACATTTGGGCTACTGACATCAACTCCGCATGACTGCTCCTGCTCCTTAAAGGTATCATCGTATGAACCCATGGACTCGTCCAAAGAAGAGTCCTCACCCTGAAAGTTAGAAGGCATCTCCTCTTGCTCTACCTCTGTCATCTCCCCAACGCCACTCAAGCATGCGTGGTTAGGTCCCTAAGGCCCCTTGTAGATAAATCAAAGTCCCTTCCTCCTCATTTCATTCCTACCACATGATCCCCCAATCCTAAGTTGCTCCTCCCTAGTCAACTATCTCCTGAACAGCGCAATGTTCTGCTCAACCAACCTCTCGGCTAGTTCATAGGCAACAGGTGAGACCAATTGTTTTCTCCCCCAAACAGATAGCAATCGAGACTCCAACTCCCGGCAAATGGCATGACGCCTTCTCATACATGATGGTAGGATGCACTGCATTTGTGCTACGACTATGTCAGAATGATGTTTCCTAATGCTGAAGAAGCATTTTAACATCTGTTGGATCAAGCCCTCACACTCCAAATCAAACATGATCTCATAAGTCCTAGTCATGGCCATGCCTCCTAAAATCTCAAGCTTCTTCCCAAAGGTAGAGCCTGCACTATTGTCCAAGTCTCGGAAAGTTTCTATCAGCAGTCTGAAAACTCTCCTCATAACATCATCATTGTAAGGAGCTATGGGGGCGGCCAATCTCATGATGTTACCGATACAAGATGCATGTGGAAGTCTAACCCCTCCACAAGATTCCTCCAAGAACTTGTGCTATATGAGAGCAAGCATCACTAGTTTTAGAGACCAAATTAATTTCCTCCCTTCTAACTAACTCACCTTGGAAAGGAAGGTATCTAGTTCATCAAGTTTGAAAAGGGCTTTCACTATGACCTTCATGTGTTTCAGATTGTCCCAATTTTAAAGATTTTTTGTCCTATTTCTAGCTTCTTCTGCAAATCTCTTGGCTGCTCATGGTTAAGAACGGCATGGCTCTCGTTGGAGAAAGGTCTATTGGCCAATTTTGTCTTTTGTTCTATATTACAATCCATTGACTTATGGTTGTGTTGATTTAAGAGTTGCTTCAAATACTCCATTAGTAGAAACAAGGCATCAACATACAAGACATAACAATAATGTTCTCAAGGCACCTTCTCAACAACACTCAGTGGTAGCATACATATCAAACCCCTCAACTCAACAGTGGATGGACAATCATATCAGTCTTTTATGTATAGCAGAAAAGACATTAGACTCTACTAACAATATACCCAAAGTTACGGAACAGTGTTACAAAACAACTATAGACTCTTTGATCATTAAGACACATAATGAAAGTAACATCGATAAGAATGCACGCACAACAGCCCAGCCCGAGCTGTGTAGACCTAGCTGCCTTTTGAACCTGCAGGCTTCTCTCTCGACAACCTCCTACTGCTAAGGCCTCCCTGATCATGCATCCCTCTGAGGAGGGCGATCCTCATTCATCCACTCAACAAGGAACTGAAGAAAATGTAGAAGCTTTCGCGTCCTTGATTGCTGAGAACGGAGCTCCAAGGAATAGGCCATGAATCAATAAATTTGTTAAGAAGCTAGAAGATATACCAGAGATATCTCTTCCACCTGCACTCCCTCGAAGAGCAACTATTTCTTTGGCAGAACGCAGACTTGTAGGATAGTTCACGGGGTTATGGCCTTCACCCAAATCAGTACAAAAATGGGTGGAAAGAAACTGGAATGCAACCACCCAGGGGAAGATAGCAATATGATTTTGTGGAAAGGGATATTACACCTTTCTCTTTGAATCAAAGGAAGACAAAGATCTGATATTCAAAAATGGTCCATACTTCATGGACTCCAAAGGTTTATATCTGAACAGGTGGACGCCAGATTTCGACCCAGAAATGGATGTTCCAAGCGCAGTTCCAGTCTGGGTCAAACTTCTGCATCTTCTACTCCATTGCTGGGGAGATGACTCGGTAAAGGCTATAAGAAATGCAGCGGGAAAATATATAGATAGATGTGAACCAAAGGATAACATGCACGCATGTGCCAGAATATGTGTGGAAGTAGATCTCAGAAAAGGTCTTCCAAAGGCAATGAAGATCAAGGTCGACCAGTGGACGCATATCCAGCAGCTGGACTACGAGCAAATACCATTTAAATGCAAAGTATGTCACAAGTATGGTCATTTTGCTAATAGGTGTCTTAAAAAAAAGAGCATGAAAATGTAGAAGAACAAGAAAATACATGGGAACAAATCAAAAGCAAAAAACCTATTAATAAGCAGACAATACCAAATACTCCACAGCTTCAAGAAACAAACAGAACCACTTCTCAGCCTCCAGCGAAGGTTATCCCCCCTGAACACACAACTTCGAACCCCTTCGAGCCCTTGGAAGACTCCTCTGAACCTCTCTCTCCCAGATCCCCAACATCGAATCCCAACTCCCTAGCTCTCATACCAACTCCCCCAATCCTATTTCCTCTCCACCTTTTCCCTAAGTGGATCGCATTCTAACCAGAAATAAAGCCAAAGAAAATCCCGAAATCTGGGATCAGCAAAAAAAAGGTGGGAGGAAAATCCAATAAGGAAATCGGAGAGAGGTAGCCGCTAAAGAAATGGCATTAGGAACTCAACAACCAATGGAATCATTTCTTAGGAAAAATACAAGCAATGAAAAAATCCAGCAAAGAGGAAAGGGAGGGCCACATCAACACAATAGTAAATAACGATAGTGGTCTCTTGGAATTGTCGCGGCCTTGGCACCATCTTCAAAGTCAACGCAGCTAGAGATATTTTAATCAACGAAAAGCCAGACATTTATATGATCCAAGAGACCAAAACAAGCAAGCAAGAAAATCAAAAAATGATTCAAAAATTAAGAAATTATGAAGGAACAGTGTTAGAGGCAACAGGAGCATCAGGAGGAATCTGCACCATTTGGGACAAAAGGAAATGGGAACTAATAACTCAAAAAATCAGCATTCACTGGATTAGAACAGACTTGAGATACCTCAATACAAAAGAGTTGTATAGCATTATTAATGTTTACTCCCCAAATCGTTACAGAGAAAAAGAACATTGTTGGAATTCGGTTAAAGAAGAACTAGAAAAAAGACAAAATGGGAAATTAATCCTTGGAGGAGTTTGAAATCTGATAAGGAACACAGAAGGAAACTTTCGCAGGAAATACCACTCTGACTCGTTAAGAGAAGCTCTTGAAGAAATAATGGAACAACATAATCTAATAAACATTCTACCAAGCAATGGAAAGTATACTTGGAATAACAAGAAATTAGGTAAGAATAATATAAACGAAAGGTTGGATAGAATCTTTATTCATGAAAGCATAGCAGTTGCATTTACTCTTGTGAAAAACAAGATTGTTCACACAACAACTTTAGACCATAAGCTGGTGGTTTTAAGCTTGGATAAGTTGGAAAATCAAGGTCCTCTCCCCTTCAGATATAATTCAATTTAGGACAGCAAGGAAGAATTCGGCAAACAAATCAAAGAAAGCTGGAAAAAAAAAGTGTAACAGGATCTCCTCAGTACGTTTGGGAAACAAAGCTAAAGAACCTAAGGCTGCATTTAAAAACTTGGGCAAAAGAAAATGATCTCCGAGATAAAGCCAAGAAAATCGAATTACAAAAAAAATGGACAACATTTGCAAGGAAAAAGAAAACAAAGAAGAAAGCAAACAAGATTACTTACAAGAAAAAGAAATCTTTATGGAAATTTACAAACAAAATAGGAAAGAAAAAGAAGAAAGTCGATTGAAATCCAGATGCCTCTGGCTGAAATTAGGAGATAAAAACACAGGGTTCTTTCATAATACAATGAAAATAAGGAGGGCAAGAAATCAGATTGAACAGATTCAAGTACATGGGCAGGAGATAAAAGGAGCTGAAGAAATAAAAATTGCAGCTCACAAACACTTCAAAGAACTTCTTACAACAAGTGATCAACAGGCAGTTAATGAGAAATTTCTGCAGCACATAAAAAAAAAGTGATCAGCTTAACAAGGAATTAAATAAAGAAATCACTGAGGACAAAGTCAGAGAAGCGGTTTGGAGCCTTCATCCTGATAAAGCTCCAGGGCCATATGGGTTTACAATGGCTTTTTACAGACAGCATTGGGAAACTATTAAAAAAGACCTTATGAGAATGCTCAGAAATGCTTTTCAAAAAAAAATTGGAGGAAATACAAAATCCTCCTCTCTGGCACTCATACCCAAAGAGTCCAACCCAGCGACCTTCAATAGATACAGACCAATTTCCCTTTGCAACTCTTCTTATAAGATAATCACCAAAATTCTAGCTAATAGAATCAAAAAATTTCTTCCGGAAATTATATCTGAAAACCAAAGAGGATTTGTTCCCAACCGGCAAATCACAGACAATGTGATCATCGTCCAAGAGGCTATTCATAGCAGTATCCAAAAGAAGGAGAAAGGAATGATAGTAAGGTTAGATATGGCTAATGCATTTGATAGAGTTAACCATAATTTTCTTGCTACAGTTCTCAAAAAATTTGGCTTCTCAATAGATTTTATAGAGACAATTTAGGTGTGTATATCAACCCCTTGGATAGCTCCTCTAATAAATGAAGGCCCAGTAAATTCTTCCAAAGCTCAAGAGGATTGCGGCAAGGTTGCCCTCTTTATCCTTTCCTCTACATCATCATGGCAGAATCACTAAGTGCAGCGTTGGAAAGCCAAAGAAAGGGGAAAAAGTAATAGGTATCCAGATAACGAGAGGGGTCAGATATAAATCACTCTCTTTTTGCAGATGATACCCTTCTTATGGGTGGGGCATCTAGCATAATTGCAAGTCGATTTAAAAAAGTGTTGGATGAATTTCTCCAAGCCTCAAGAGGCATTCTAAATAACACCAAATGCAGAATATACTGTTGGAACACCTCTCCAAGAGTTATGCATCGTATTTCACAGATTTTGGAAATTCCAATACAAATAAAATGGACTCATTTCACTTATCTCAGACTGCCATTAGCAAAGGAAACAGTAAAATCAGAATTATGGAGCAAGCAAGTGGAAAAAATTAAAGATAAAATTCAGAACTAGGGAGTGATGTGGCTTAATTTAGCAGGAAGAGTGATCATGATTAAGGCACTCCTTTCAGCCCTTCCCATATATCAATATGCAATAATTATGGCTCCGACAAGTGCCCACAAGCAAATGGGAATAATAATAAGCTTCCTATGGCAAGGAGGAAAACAAGAAAACAAAAATTCGGTTTAGTTCGATGGGAGCAAGTTACTCTTTCCTATGAAAAAGGAAGTAAGCAATTCATTTACCAGGACTAATGAACATTGCTTTAGAGACAAAAATAATTTGGAGAATGATAAATGGAAAAGATTACTGGTGGGAAAAAGTTCTAACAATGAAATATTTAAATTGTCATAGAACAAAGTTGATAACTAACCCTATTCCAGACAGGCGATGTACTCAAATCTGGAAACTTGTGAAAAGATAATCCCTCTTATTAGAGAACAAATCTCTAAAAATCCAAGGAATGGCAAAACAATTTCTATCTGGAAGGATCGAAATAATGGGAAAAAATCCTCCAAATATGAAGCAAAATCTAAAAGGACTTTAGTGTTGGATGGAAGGGAAAAGGATAAACACTTTATACTCTATTTCTGAATGGGATCAGGACAATTGGCTTAGATGGAAAACACCAACAATCAACAAGATTAAAAAGTCAGTGGGAGAAATTAAAAACGCACTTTTCAGGGGTTGCACCCATCAATAAAGAGGAGCAGGACGGCTTTATTTGGGAACCAAATGGAGGGGAATACACAGTGAAATCTGGGTATAACCTCCTTCAAGAACATCAAAGTCAACAAGATTGGAGTCTTTGGAAGGCAGCTTGGAAAACAGAATGTCTGCCCAAAATCAAAGTCTTCATGTGGACTCTACTAAAAGGTAAAATTCTCACCTCTGATCTAAAAAAAAAGAATACAAGGGCCTTCTAGATGTGTGATGTGTCAAAGGGAGGAAAAAACAATTCAACATCTTTTCATGAATTGTATGGTGGCTAGAGAGTGTTGGAATCATTTAACAAGTCCCTTGGAAATCAACATAAATTTTTCAACTCAGCTGACAACACTACATAAAAATTGGGACAAAACCTACCTGTACACAAAAAGAAAAAAGGCAACAATAAGTAGGATATGGAAGTGCCTTCCCTCAATCTTGTGTTGGCAGATTTGGTTAGCCAGAAACAAATGTATTTTCAAGGAACAAAAACCAAGTTTAGGCAAGATTCTTTCAAAAACGTGGAGCCAAGTTTCAGATATAATAAGCACAAATGGAATATCAAAAATGGACCAGAGCAGCCTACAGCAAGAAGAAAAAGATTGGTACAGCAAAGCAATTTTAGAAAACAAAACAGAAGCTATAGCAAAAAAGAAAAAAGCCTCCATAGCCAAGAGTTAGAAATCAAAACTGAATGATAGAGAGTTTGCAGAATGGACGAAAGAACAGAAAAGATACATTCTCTTTTTAATGGAGCTTCAAAAAATAACCCAGGAAAAGCAGGAGCAGGCGGAGTCATCATAGATCCAAATGGGAAAAAAATAATAAATTATGAATGGAGTCTTGGAGAAAAACAACAAGGCTAAAGCATACAGTCTTCTATTAGGCACAAGGCTTTAAAAAAAATGCGATTAAGGACCCTATAATAATAGGAAATTCGGCAATTATCATAGCAGCAATGGCAACCGAAAAGGACTTCAACAGCACTGCTATCAACAAAATTTGTCAAAGGATTAAAACAAACATTAAAATTCTGGGAGACATAACTCTCAAGCATGTTATGAGAAATCAAAATAAGGAAGCAAATAGTTACACCAACAAAGCAATTGAAAGACTAGTTGGGACTATAAAAGAGAATAATGAAGTCTATGTAGAAAATATACCATGATTTTCACATCCATGATGAGGATTGAGAAAGAAGAAATAGGAAAGAAGCATATCAAAAGGTAAAAAAATAGGAGAATCAAAACATTACTTCAAGAAGTAGACTGCCTGTAGAAAACAATGAAGATCTGCTAACAGATGATATCAAGTGCAATCAACATAGTTCAGAGCACAATATCCTCCCAATTCCAAAAAAGCTTCAAAGCATGACTGATAAAGATCGCAGTCGTCCTTTACTCCTGAGCGAGGATGGCATTAGTCATATCAATCACAGGCAGCATACTTGAAAGTGTCATACAAGTTTAAATCATGTTTCAACAGGCATCTGTGCAAGCAATCAAGTTATCTAATTCACGATGGTCACGTACAACAGCCGGTCACTATTTCACCTTGAGATCAATAAATTGGCGGCAGCTCCTAGTAATATTCACTATTTGGAAAACTTTGAGCCTCATCTTTCAGGCCATTTCGTTAATAATCCCCGCAGTCAGCTTGAAGCTTATAGACCAAAGTCCACAGGAGCCCGACATCCTCCCTTCCCCGTTCTTTCAAGTTGTGTACACAGGAGCAATCCACATCAGCGGGGGACTCCCTCGCATCCTCAGCACTATCACTCAGTTGCCTGCTCAATTCCTTTTTCAACCAAAGCTCTGTCTTCCCCTGTTGCAGTCAACCCGAAGCTTATAGATTGAAGCCCACAGGAATTCGATTTCCTCCCTTGCTTGGTCTCTCAAGTTGTTCACACAGGATCAATCCACAGCGCTATCACTCAGTTGACAGCTTTGCTTCCTTTATCAATCAGAGCTCTGTCTTCCCTTGTCTCATTCATAGGCACTCATACAACTCCTCCATCCTCAGGCTTCAGACTCCTTGCCCAATCACTCTGGAACCTATCTCTTTCTCTCAATGCCCTTAAAACTCTACCTTTGTGGAGCTAATCTCTTCATACTCATATCACAATCTGTCAAAACATCACCCCTCGGCCAGCATCTTAAATCACGACCACTATAAGGATTGGTTTCGGTTAAAGCAGAGACAAAGATACAGTGGCTCGAGCGAAGCTTTGGAGAGTTGTCACCAAAAGAATCTCATTGTCAAGACCTTCGTCAACAGCAACAGAGGAACAAGCAAATATCATCCTAGTAACAGGGCATTCACTGGAATCAAAAAAGAAACAGCCAACACAGCAAATCAAAGCAACAGAATGGCTTGCAACCCACTAGAGAGAGCAGAAAAGAATGACATTTGCCCAACTTGTAGGGCCAACAGGTTTATGATTGGAAGATTCAACCGAGCTCTAAAGGACCTCAGGGCCGAGATGAAGACAGTCAATGTGTACAAGCAAAAAGACATTGATCTCCAGAGAGCTGAAATAGAAGAACTAAAAGACAAATGCAAACATCTGGAAGAAGTTGTTGAGTACATAAAAACTCTCAACCAAAGTCAGCAAGGGGAAACAACCTCCAGGTATAGCAAGAAGCGCCGCCCCCAGCAAGAGGAATTAGTTAACCAATTCTGGTGATTGTGTCTTTTCTTCCTAATGCAATGCAAATATAGCTTGTTCCTAGGACAGTTTGTAAGGCAGTATGCCACTTTAGTTTTTGAAGTTTATAGTTTCAAGGCTGCAAATGTAGTTGTGGGGACTGTGCTTCCATTTTGTGCACTGCATCTAAAACAGCTTTGTTCCGAATGTACAAAGAGCTCGCTCCTTTTCTTTTTTGCAATATAAAAAAAGTAACAGACTCTGTTAAAAAAAAAAGACACATAATGATCTCACAGGGCATTTACTCCCAATAACTCATGACACACTAATGCTCACTGTTAGGTTAATGTCAGAATGATTTTTCTGAAAGTAAAAGGGTACACTGTTTTAAAGGGTAACTGCAGGTGAGTTTCAGAAGGCTCATACAGCAGTCAATATGTATTGAACAGACTTCAAAGACAAACCCAACAGACTCATATTATTCATTTCAGACCCAGTTATTAACATATAACAAACACCCAACAGAACAACTTCATTTGTACAGTGAGCATACAGGAAACATTGAACCTGGTGTGTATTCCAGCGATTAGTTCTCACGCAATATTATAGGTTACCCAGGCTAACGGCACCAAACTGACTCTCTGCGTGCTTGTCTATGCATACCAATTCCCTGTCATCAACAACAGTGAATTATAGGACGAGTAATGAATAGAATGCCTTCAGTATACCCACAAACATTCATCCAATGATATAAAGAAATTGGTGGCCCTTTATAGCAAAGATGCATCACTAAGCTGCCCAGATTCATTCAAGTTTCAAAACACATGTACAGCCATGCCATGTTCAGCTGAAACCACCTCATAAAGTATAGGTTTGAGGTTATGAGCTTGGACCCCTCCCGAAATGAATATGGCCCTCAAGAATGTTACAAAACCTTCTGCTGGTTTTAGGAAAGCTTACACTCCAACATATTTGGTGGCATGGACTAATGTTTCGGCCTTCAAAAAAAACACTGGCAAACTTCAGAATGTGCTCTTACTAGCTGGGGCACTCAGCCTCCCTTACTGATATAGTTCCAAGTTGAATGATGAATACCTCATAGATTGAACTCCTTCTACCTGGTGAAAAGAGAGGTGAATAGAAAGGATATTCAACAAATTGATCTTCACACTGAGACTTGCAATTTGGTTGTCTATCTAGCCTTTCTTCCAACAAGAAATTTTATCCCCACGTCTACAGAGAGATAAAATGCTCAATTTGCTAGGAGAGGGTTCTTGGCTTCAACAATTGCATATCGGCCTTCTGAGTTGGTAAAATAGCAGCTTAAATGTGCCAAGCCTGCATCAGTTGAAACTTTGACTTAACACGCCCAACAAACAATGATCAACCATTGCCTTTATTCTACCCAAGAGCACGCCCATAACGATCCATCCAGCTGAGAAATTCGATCTCTGAGTTGAATTCTCTTCCAGAAGTTGACCTTTGACAATATTATGATACCAACAACATGTATACATCTGGCAGTCACAGGAAATAATGATAACAATAGTTGAACCTTCGAATGGATAACACCCCACTGCATTTTGTTGCAGGCGTCACACAATTTGTTTGACCAACCATACTACTGGTAATAACTTGTCCCTACAGGCATTAAACAAAACCCACGCTGCAGGACTAGTGGCAGAAATACAACCTTGTGAAAGAGGATCTCCCACAAATGGTTCATGGATATTTGGGTTTTCCTCTGCAATACTTTGATCTTCTCAAATAAATCAGAGATGCAATTGATGCAATTCTAAGCAAATGCAAAGAGCTAGGTCTCGATCCCCTGCCAAAGCGACGACTTTGATAATGTATAAGATTCACCCAAGAGGAGAAAGGAACCGCTGCTCGAACCAGTCCTTATTCAAGAAATTGGACTGCGCACAGTATTGGACCAGGGAAATTTGATTTTTGTTCAAGACAAAAAAATACAAGAGTCAACCCTTTATGTTTTTACTGAATTTTAATTCTCGGCGGCTTTTGAAAACATTGGCCCACCGTAACACTCCACGCCTTAACTAAATATTTGGTCCTTTAATGCAACTTGTGGTCATATAATAATAATGGTCAGCCTTCTCCAAATTTTATAATATGATGGCCGCTAATTTGATTTGACGGCTCACCTTATAATTAGATTCTCAAATTTGTCAAACGATTACTAAGCAATTGACAAAATCAAAGAAATTTGGCCAATAGTTTGGAGTGGAAATTTTGCCAAATTGATCTTTTTTTTCAATGAAATTAGCTCTAACAATTCTTGTACCTTCACAATAAAAACCCTCAAGCACTTAAAATTGGAACTGAAACCTTCACAGTAAAAACCATTGAGCACTTAAAATTGGAACTGAAAACCCGAACCCGCAAGCTGAGCCAAGATTAATGTTTTGATACCACTGTAATGTCTCAAATGAAATAAATTTGGAACAACTCGAAACTTTCGCACAAAAAACTCCAGATAAACATTTCATTCACAGACAAAAGATTGCCATGTCAAAATTAAACAAATAGAGCATGCAATCCCATAACACAATGATCATGAAAA
>APFE031689200.1:278526-294539 GCA_000404065.3 Pinus taeda
TACTTATCGAAATCGGATGATCTTTGGATCAATCCTACACCTCTCGACGAGAGGGATCCAATAAAAATATCAGCTGCCTTAAATAAGCCGACCCACATGGAGTTTGGCCCTAGTTGCCAATTTAACATCCCTCTTATTAGAGAACAAATCTCTAAAAATCCAAGGAATGGCAAAACAATTTCTATCTGGAAGGATCGAAATAATGGGAAAAAATCCTCCAAATATGAAGCAAAATCTAAAAGGACTTTAGTGTTGGATGGAAGGGAAAAGGATAAACACTTTATACTCTATTTCTGAATGGGATCAGGACAATTGGCTTAGATGGAAAACACCAACAATCAACAAGATTAAAAAGTCAGTGGGAGAAATTAAAAACGCACTTTTCAGGGGTTGCACCCATCAATAAAGAGGAGCAGGACGGCTTTATTTGGGAACCAAATGGAGGGGAATACACAGTGAAATCTGGGTATAACCTCCTTCAAGAACATCAAAGTCAACAAGATTGGAGTCTTTGGAAGGCAGCTTGGAAAACAGAATGTCTGCCCAAAATCAAAGTCTTCATGTGGACTCTACTAAAAGGTAAAATTCTCACCTCTGATCTAAAAAAAAAGAATACAAGGGCCTTCTAGATGTGTGATGTGTCAAAGGGAGGAAAAAACAATTCAACATCTTTTCATGAATTGTATGGTGGCTAGAGAGTGTTGGAATCATTTAACAAGTCCCTTGGAAATCAACATAAATTTTTCAACTCAGCTGACAACACTACATAAAAATTGGGACAAAACCTACCTGTACACAAAAAGAAAAAAGGCAACAATAAGTAGGATATGGAAGTGCCTTCCCTCAATCTTGTGTTGGCAGATTTGGTTAGCCAGAAACAAATGTATTTTCAAGGAACAAAAACCAAGTTTAGGCAAGATTCTTTCAAAAACGTGGAGCCAAGTTTCAGATATAATAAGCACAAATGGAATATCAAAAATGGACCAGAGCAGCCTACAGCAAGAAGAAAAAGATTGGTACAGCAAAGCAATTTTAGAAAACAAAACAGAAGCTATAGCAAAAAAGAAAAAAGCCTCCATAGCCAAGAGTTAGAAATCAAAACTGAATGATAGAGAGTTTGCAGAATGGACGAAAGAACAGAAAAGATACATTCTCTTTTTAATGGAGCTTCAAAAAATAACCCAGGAAAAGCAGGAGCAGGCGGAGTCATCATAGATCCAAATGGGAAAAAAATAATAAATTATGAATGGAGTCTTGGAGAAAAACAACAAGGCTAAAGCATACAGTCTTCTATTAGGCACAAGGCTTTAAAAAAAATGCGATTAAGGACCCTATAATAATAGGAAATTCGGCAATTATCATAGCAGCAATGGCAACCGAAAAGGACTTCAACAGCACTGCTATCAACAAAATTTGTCAAAGGATTAAAACAAACATTAAAATTCTGGGAGACATAACTCTCAAGCATGTTATGAGAAATCAAAATAAGGAAGCAAATAGTTACACCAACAAAGCAATTGAAAGACTAGTTGGGACTATAAAAGAGAATAATGAAGTCTATGTAGAAAATATACCATGATTTTCACATCCATGATGAGGATTGAGAAAGAAGAAATAGGAAAGAAGCATATCAAAAGGTAAAAAAATAGGAGAATCAAAACATTACTTCAAGAAGTAGACTGCCTGTAGAAAACAATGAAGATCTGCTAACAGATGATATCAAGTGCAATCAACATAGTTCAGAGCACAATATCCTCCCAATTCCAAAAAAGCTTCAAAGCATGACTGATAAAGATCGCAGTCGTCCTTTACTCCTGAGCGAGGATGGCATTAGTCATATCAATCACAGGCAGCATACTTGAAAGTGTCATACAAGTTTAAATCATGTTTCAACAGGCATCTGTGCAAGCAATCAAGTTATCTAATTCACGATGGTCACGTACAACAGCCGGTCACTATTTCACCTTGAGATCAATAAATTGGCGGCAGCTCCTAGTAATATTCACTATTTGGAAAACTTTGAGCCTCATCTTTCAGGCCATTTCGTTAATAATCCCCGCAGTCAGCTTGAAGCTTATAGACCAAAGTCCACAGGAGCCCGACATCCTCCCTTCCCCGTTCTTTCAAGTTGTGTACACAGGAGCAATCCACATCAGCGGGGGACTCCCTCGCATCCTCAGCACTATCACTCAGTTGCCTGCTCAATTCCTTTTTCAACCAAAGCTCTGTCTTCCCCTGTTGCAGTCAACCCGAAGCTTATAGATTGAAGCCCACAGGAATTCGATTTCCTCCCTTGCTTGGTCTCTCAAGTTGTTCACACAGGATCAATCCACAGCGCTATCACTCAGTTGACAGCTTTGCTTCCTTTATCAATCAGAGCTCTGTCTTCCCTTGTCTCATTCATAGGCACTCATACAACTCCTCCATCCTCAGGCTTCAGACTCCTTGCCCAATCACTCTGGAACCTATCTCTTTCTCTCAATGCCCTTAAAACTCTACCTTTGTGGAGCTAATCTCTTCATACTCATATCACAATCTGTCAAAACATCACCCCTCGGCCAGCATCTTAAATCACGACCACTATAAGGATTGGTTTCGGTTAAAGCAGAGACAAAGATACAGTGGCTCGAGCGAAGCTTTGGAGAGTTGTCACCAAAAGAATCTCATTGTCAAGACCTTCGTCAACAGCAACAGAGGAACAAGCAAATATCATCCTAGTAACAGGGCATTCACTGGAATCAAAAAAGAAACAGCCAACACAGCAAATCAAAGCAACAGAATGGCTTGCAACCCACTAGAGAGAGCAGAAAAGAATGACATTTGCCCAACTTGTAGGGCCAACAGGTTTATGATTGGAAGATTCAACCGAGCTCTAAAGGACCTCAGGGCCGAGATGAAGACAGTCAATGTGTACAAGCAAAAAGACATTGATCTCCAGAGAGCTGAAATAGAAGAACTAAAAGACAAATGCAAACATCTGGAAGAAGTTGTTGAGTACATAAAAACTCTCAACCAAAGTCAGCAAGGGGAAACAACCTCCAGGTATAGCAAGAAGCGCCGCCCCCAGCAAGAGGAATTAGTTAACCAATTCTGGTGATTGTGTCTTTTCTTCCTAATGCAATGCAAATATAGCTTGTTCCTAGGACAGTTTGTAAGGCAGTATGCCACTTTAGTTTTTGAAGTTTATAGTTTCAAGGCTGCAAATGTAGTTGTGGGGACTGTGCTTCCATTTTGTGCACTGCATCTAAAACAGCTTTGTTCCGAATGTACAAAGAGCTCGCTCCTTTTCTTTTTTGCAATATAAAAAAAGTAACAGACTCTGTTAAAAAAAAAAGACACATAATGATCTCACAGGGCATTTACTCCCAATAACTCATGACACACTAATGCTCACTGTTAGGTTAATGTCAGAATGATTTTTCTGAAAGTAAAAGGGTACACTGTTTTAAAGGGTAACTGCAGGTGAGTTTCAGAAGGCTCATACAGCAGTCAATATGTATTGAACAGACTTCAAAGACAAACCCAACAGACTCATATTATTCATTTCAGACCCAGTTATTAACATATAACAAACACCCAACAGAACAACTTCATTTGTACAGTGAGCATACAGGAAACATTGAACCTGGTGTGTATTCCAGCGATTAGTTCTCACGCAATATTATAGGTTACCCAGGCTAACGGCACCAAACTGACTCTCTGCGTGCTTGTCTATGCATACCAATTCCCTGTCATCAACAACAGTGAATTATAGGACGAGTAATGAATAGAATGCCTTCAGTATACCCACAAACATTCATCCAATGATATAAAGAAATTGGTGGCCCTTTATAGCAAAGATGCATCACTAAGCTGCCCAGATTCATTCAAGTTTCAAAACACATGTACAGCCATGCCATGTTCAGCTGAAACCACCTCATAAAGTATAGGTTTGAGGTTATGAGCTTGGACCCCTCCCGAAATGAATATGGCCCTCAAGAATGTTACAAAACCTTCTGCTGGTTTTAGGAAAGCTTACACTCCAACATATTTGGTGGCATGGACTAATGTTTCGGCCTTCAAAAAAAACACTGGCAAACTTCAGAATGTGCTCTTACTAGCTGGGGCACTCAGCCTCCCTTACTGATATAGTTCCAAGTTGAATGATGAATACCTCATAGATTGAACTCCTTCTACCTGGTGAAAAGAGAGGTGAATAGAAAGGATATTCAACAAATTGATCTTCACACTGAGACTTGCAATTTGGTTGTCTATCTAGCCTTTCTTCCAACAAGAAATTTTATCCCCACGTCTACAGAGAGATAAAATGCTCAATTTGCTAGGAGAGGGTTCTTGGCTTCAACAATTGCATATCGGCCTTCTGAGTTGGTAAAATAGCAGCTTAAATGTGCCAAGCCTGCATCAGTTGAAACTTTGACTTAACACGCCCAACAAACAATGATCAACCATTGCCTTTATTCTACCCAAGAGCACGCCCATAACGATCCATCCAGCTGAGAAATTCGATCTCTGAGTTGAATTCTCTTCCAGAAGTTGACCTTTGACAATATTATGATACCAACAACATGTATACATCTGGCAGTCACAGGAAATAATGATAACAATAGTTGAACCTTCGAATGGATAACACCCCACTGCATTTTGTTGCAGGCGTCACACAATTTGTTTGACCAACCATACTACTGGTAATAACTTGTCCCTACAGGCATTAAACAAAACCCACGCTGCAGGACTAGTGGCAGAAATACAACCTTGTGAAAGAGGATCTCCCACAAATGGTTCATGGATATTTGGGTTTTCCTCTGCAATACTTTGATCTTCTCAAATAAATCAGAGATGCAATTGATGCAATTCTAAGCAAATGCAAAGAGCTAGGTCTCGATCCCCTGCCAAAGCGACGACTTTGATAATGTATAAGATTCACCCAAGAGGAGAAAGGAACCGCTGCTCGAACCAGTCCTTATTCAAGAAATTGGACTGCGCACAGTATTGGACCAGGGAAATTTGATTTTTGTTCAAGACAAAAAAATACAAGAGTCAACCCTTTATGTTTTTACTGAATTTTAATTCTCGGCGGCTTTTGAAAACATTGGCCCACCGTAACACTCCACGCCTTAACTAAATATTTGGTCCTTTAATGCAACTTGTGGTCATATAATAATAATGGTCAGCCTTCTCCAAATTTTATAATATGATGGCCGCTAATTTGATTTGACGGCTCACCTTATAATTAGATTCTCAAATTTGTCAAACGATTACTAAGCAATTGACAAAATCAAAGAAATTTGGCCAATAGTTTGGAGTGGAAATTTTGCCAAATTGATCTTTTTTTTCAATGAAATTAGCTCTAACAATTCTTGTACCTTCACAATAAAAACCCTCAAGCACTTAAAATTGGAACTGAAACCTTCACAGTAAAAACCATTGAGCACTTAAAATTGGAACTGAAAACCCGAACCCGCAAGCTGAGCCAAGATTAATGTTTTGATACCACTGTAATGTCTCAAATGAAATAAATTTGGAACAACTCGAAACTTTCGCACAAAAAACTCCAGATAAACATTTCATTCACAGACAAAAGATTGCCATGTCAAAATTAAACAAATAGAGCATGCAATCCCATAACACAATGATCATGAAAATACTCAGCGTTATTATATTAAAAGAAATGGGTTCATATGCACATATAACCCATATAGCTGAGATAAAATGGCCTCAAACGGATCTACAATAATGTCGCAATCAACCTCCAAAAACCACTGAAAGACAATACACAGCAACCTATGAATCCTAGATCGATCCACCAAGGGAAGAGATGGGTGCTCGCCCACTCTCACTGAATCACCCGAGGGTTTCTGCCCTGGGGCTACTGCTGAAGTAGAGAACCACATTCTCAAACCTCTCCTCAAAAACAACACTCAAATCCAAGATCCAAGCTGTCTCCAAATGATCTTCTCCTCCTCTTTTATAGATCTGCAAGCCTCTAGAAGCATCTAATTTTATTATTTTATTATTACTCTAGAAGCTCCTCCATTGACTTTATCAAATGACCTTTTAATTTTATTTTTATTTCACTTAAGTCACTTTTGGCCCTTTTTCTCCAATTAGTTATTTTTCCTTAATTAAAATATTTAATTAAGGCCATTTTTAACTAAGGAAAATGGCAAGTTGCCCACCACACTCTCTTTGGCCAAAGGAAGTCTCTTCTAAGCATCCCATCATGTAGATCATCGCGTTCTGGTTCCAACGAGCTACTACACTGAGGTGTTCCATCAATTAATCTCCCCAGAATGCCACCTCGAGCATAATTAATTAAGTTATGCTCAATAATAGCGTTGATTTTTGAAAGTTGTCAGAATGTGATGAAACGAAAGGAAAATTGTGTGGATGATGGAATATGCCAAGAGAATGCCATCAAATGCCATAAAAAACTCCTCAAAACTCCATTCGGACCCCCGATAACATAAACCTACTCCACTGACCTGAACATCTCCTGCCCTAGAAATCCACCCTGGTTGTACTATGAAGAAGAATAAAAATGGGGACATGACAGTTGACAAATGCCCTACTACTTTTATGAGGCTAATGGATGACATCTTGTTGCCCTTCACCAACACATTCGTATTTTATTTGGAATACATCCTCATCTTCAGCAAGAGTTGGAAAGAACACTTGCAACACATTCGGTAGGTCCATCAAACTGTGCGGCAACACAAACTGTGTGCCAACTTGGAGAAATGCACCTTTGGCATGACCCAGGTCCACTACCTGGGTTACACCCTATATGAGCGAGGCATGCATGTGGATCTGAATAAGATCCAAGTCATTTGGGATTGGCCAACCCCAACCACCCTAACAGAGCTTCGCAACTTTTTGAGCCTTCCAAATTTTTATCGAAGGTTCGCGTTGGGATTCTCCCATAGCACTTGGCCCTTGAATCGGATTACCAAGGGCAGAGCAAAAGTAAAATTTCCTGGTTCGAGTCCCAACAGAAGGCAATCATTGTGTTGAAGTGTTGCCTCTACCCTGCACTAGTACTCAGATTGTCAAACTTGCAGCATCCATTTGAAATTGAGACAGACGCGTCTAACTATGCTATTAGTGCAATCCTCACGCAGCACGGGCATCCACTGGCCTATCATAGTGAGACACTTTCCGATACAATTCAAACATACCCCACCTATGATAAAGAGATGCATTCCATCGTGCAAGCTTGCCGTCAATGGAAGCATTACATTCTGGGGAAGGAGACGGTCATGCACACCGATCATCGACCTCTTCAGTTTATACATACACAAGGGAAGTTGCAGAATGATCGCCATCAGAAGTGATCTACATATCTACAACAACTCCACTTGAACATTAAATACAAAAAGGGTAGCACCAATCATGTTGCAGACTACCTCAGTCGGCCCCCAGTTGCAGCACTGACTATGGTTCTCAACTCTGGTGGCCATGAGACCTCTGGATGGCCGCAATTGTACAAAAATGATCCAGAGTTCACCTCCACATACCAGATGCTAGTGGATGGCACACAAGTTCTTGATTTCCACCTCTAAGACACATTATTATGCTAACTGGGCCACCTTTGTGTTCCTTCAAGTGAGCATGCCAAGTTGATTTGGGAGGCGCACTACAGTTGAGTCGCAAGACACTTTGGTGTGGAGAAAACTATGGTCGTACTACAAAAGTATTTTTATTGGCCAAAACTCTGACAGGATGTTGGGAAATATATCAGATCCTGCAATACCTGTACCATCGCCAAGCCAACCATCAAGAAAAAAGGTTTGTACACTCCTCTGCCTACTCCCTGCAAGCCTTGGGAATCCATCTCCATGGACTATCTATCTGGCCTCCCTTCTACAAAGCATGGTAATGACTGTGTATCTGTGGTGGTGGATAGTTTTTCTAAGATGGCTATATTGGCAGCCTACAAGAAGAGTATCACAGCAAAAGACACTGCCAAACTCTTCTTTGAATGAGTGTGGGTACATTTTGGGATACCGCAGACCATTATATCATATCAAGATAAAGGGCCTTGAGCACATTCTGGTCAAGCCTCTGGACACTATTGGACACCAAGCTCAACAAGTCGACTGCATTCCATCCCCAGACTGATGGCCAGACAGAAGTCGTCAACATGATGATAGTACACATACTCCGCATCTACAACTCCAAGCATCCACGAACCTGGGATGAAAGCCTTCGTTATGTGCAACACAGTTATAACAGAGCTCTCCAGAGCTCGACTAGTCGCAATCCCTTTCAATTGGGTCTAGGATTTCAATCATTATGTCTGATTGATGTTGGCATGCCTCATGCGACTACACAGACAAAACCCACACATGTACAGTTTGAGGCTTGTTGACCACTCCATGTCAACGACCCCATAATAGTACACCCCCTTTTTTTGCAAAAGGGATATCCCCTGATCGATGTGTCTATGTCGTCCAGCTATCATCATCAACCTAATCATCATGTTATAATGTAAACCCATCATGCATGTATATAATGTAAATAATCTCAGCAAAACCGTGTCATGTATGTAACAACCTAAGTAAACCTACCTTTCTAGTGACGAACTCCATTCTAGGAGCTTTTTTATCTCACTGATCCATTTCCAGATGGTCAGCAGAGTTTTTCCCTCCAGTGTTAACCCAAAGCTGGAATGGATTTTATCGCTAGGATCTTAGGCAAGTCCTAGTGTTCTAAATTGAGTCTATGTAAAAGTAATTTGAAAATAATCCTAACTATTTGGTTAGATTATTTTATTACAAATTACTTTGTCTGCTAGATTATACTCGTGTCGCAGAAATAGGTAGTCTGTGAGGATCTATTACAAATGGATTTCCCCCATATGATGTAAAAAATATGAAAATCATGACGTAAAGTACCTTGAGGGTTGGAAAAATAATTTACCTCCTCATAAGTTAATTAATTAAATTTTCTGGCCCAAACTTAATTAAAATCCTAAGCGAGAAATTTAATTAATTCTAAGTCCTAGGTAAATTTAAATTCTCCCAAGACAAAATTCATCGGTCCTAAAAAATTAAATTTTAAAAGGTCTTACGATTAAGGTAAATTAATTATTTTGATAAATTTTAAACCTTTGATCCCCGAAGGTTAAGTCAAAGTCAATTCTTTTGGGAAATTAACTCAAAATTTCTATTTTTGAGTTAATTAAAATGCATTTAAATGAGAATTTCAAATTTCCTCAAAAAATTAAATATTTTGACAGATGAGATTAAAAGAAATTTTGATCTTCATCAACGGACGAGATTACTTTGACGAGGATCACTCGAACTAACTGTTGGAGAATGTATCTTTAAATAGGAGGTCATTTGTCAGTGGATCCATCCGATCTTTGAGTCATGTGCTTAGCGAGAAGCTCTGATGTAATCTTTTTTCTGGATAACAAAGAAAGACTTTGGGGTTAAATTCTGCTGGTGTTACTCTTCATGGGAATTTTGTAAGATGTTTTATTTCATGCATAATTTTTTCTAAAGCCATTGACAATAGCTTCTGAAGAATGATTTGAGTACAGGTATCTTGCTCAATCGTTGGGTTTGAATAGTAATCTAAATTTTGAACGTAATCACAGGTATCTCTATTTGTCTGAATTTAATTATTATTTTCTCGCTCTATTTTAATGGCTCGATCAAGTTTTGCAGAGAAATCTTGAGTTAGATTATCGGGCGTTATGGGAAGTTTTCAATTGGACCAGCTAACTACCGATCTATATTTCCTAAAAATCCTAGCTAAATTAACTCTAAGCTTATCACAAGATTTTTTTTGTGATGCAAGAAGGTTTTGAGTTAGCACATCCTTTCAAAATTAATAAAAAAAAAAAAAAAAAAAAAAAAAAAAATTGTGCCGCATAATGATAGATCTGGCTACTTAGAGCCTTCAACTTGTATTTATTATATTTCTCTAACACGGGTTTTTGGGGTTTTCAATTTTATTTGTATATTTGGATTCTGGGTGTTTTGCTTCTGTTATTGCAGGTACATATCTAAAAAAAAAAATTTATTTGAAGCCAAATCTAGGCCCTAGAGGGTAAGATTTGGCCTCAATATCATTTTGCAGGGGCATTATTCTTTTTACAATTCGAGTGTTTGAAAAGTTTAAATCTTTGGTTGTTATAAGTTTATCCTAGAAGGAAATCTAAAGCCAAAAATATATTGGTGTGAAATTTGACTTTCCTGGGTTTGTTTTGGGATTTTTGAGGCTACCATTTGCTGCCTGGAAGCCTCTCTTTTCTCTGTTGCTTGGGTTTTCCATCTGTCTTCTACAAATTTCGAAAAAAAATTGTTGCCATATCTTCATTGCCCCTCAAATAACGCATCTCCCTATCTCCCTACTCTCCCGCGTCCAAACCCCTCTCCGCGTCCCTATTTTCCTCCATTCCACCTGCAAAAAACCCTTCTCGTAGGTTCCCTCAACCCTGCAAGCTCATCCTCCCTAACTAGTTCGAAGTCCATCCTTTCTTTTCCACAGCTCACATCTCCCTCTCGACTCTTCTTTTCCTCTCGACTTGCGTGTTGTCCACAGCGTCTTCCTCTCAAACATCTCCTCTACTCTCATCCGACTTGCGAACCCGCGCTAGTGCATCCCTCATCAACAACTTCTCCCTATCATCCTCCCTTTTCCCTGCGTTTCATTCTGTCGACCTACAGCTCCTCATCCATCTCCTCGCTAATTTACCCTCGAGCTTCTCTCCATTCCGTCGTCATCGAGGTCTGCCTCCACAACACAAACAAGCAATTTTAATCCCTTTTTTCTTTTTTCTTTTTTCTTATGTTTTATGTTTTAGTTTGTTAGGGTTAAGTTCCATATTTTTTGATTTTTTTTTTTTGACATTAATTTATGATTTTGTTTTGTTTATGTTTTTGATTTCTTTTTTTTTACTTTTTCTTTGATTTTGATTTTGTTTAAAATAAAAATCTAAAAAATAAAAAACCATTTTAATGTGACTTTGCTCTTTCACATTAAAAAATTTAAATTTTTTATGTGGCCTATGGCCCATTAAAAATTTAACTTATGAACCCCCTTTGATTTTCATTTTTGTCACATTTAAAAGCTTAATTAATCATTTGCCACATTTAATTTTCTCAATAAACTTGGCACATTAAAAATTGCCCAAGGAATAATCAAATTTTTAATCTAAAGTTCGTTCTTAGGTTTTTATTTGTGTTAAGGGTTTTTTTTTTCTTTGAAAATTTAAAAAGGAAAATTTTGTGGTATTAATTTCTCCATAGTCAAACAAGTTTAAAATCATATCTAAAGATTGACTATTGGAAAATTAACAAATTTTCTAGATTTGGGTCATTAAAGAAAATCATTCTAATTCAAGGATTGTGAATGGCTTAGCATTTGAATTTCATGGTTCCTCATGGTATTTAAATTTTTCGAAATTTAATTGCTAAAATATTTTTGCATGCTAAGATTTTGATATAATTGTCCATGATCGTCACTTCTATTACATTTGCAAATTTCTCTTAATAACTTGTTTTCATTTGGTTTAAGGTTAACTGAACATTAAGGCACTGGTCTGAAAATCATTTCTATCTTGTGGTTGTGTCTTACTGGTGTTAATTGTTAAATCTATCCATCTCGATTAACTAGGACTTGTTTCACATTCATCAAGTTATTCATCTTTATGTTTCCTAGAGCCTTTGTTCCACATGCTATCCTCATTCATTCACCCTAGGGACTACCCCCTTGACATGTCTAGGAGAGAGTCTAAACGGAGTAAGGATTAGAGTAACATCCTTTACTCTAAGCGTTGTCACGGTGCCTAGACACTTTGTGCAACAACAAGGTTGATAAAGCAACCAGATTTATTGAACGCATCTAGCATATCCGTCAGTAGATTCACGACATTTTAGAGAATTCCAATGCCAAGTACAAGTAGTTGTTGAAAAATCAAGGGCAATTAGGTGTAGTGTGATTCTTCTTCACTTGATAACAATTTGTGGAGTCTTTATGCTTTTTCTTGTTAGCTTAATCTTCTTATTATTATTATTAATGCATATGTGTGTACTTCATCAAACTGCTACCAAAAACATAAGAACAAGAACACAAGATGTTGGCTCTCTGTCAAGGCCAAAACCTCTCTTCTTTTGAGAGGAAAACCATTAGTAGGTTTCTCTTATTGAAGCTTCTTATTGATCAATGCCAAATCCTAGACCCTTGACAAGAATATCCTCCAAGCACAAGTCAAGCCCTTTCAAGATTACTTCTTCTTGCAGCATTTCTTCCTCCTCCATCCAGCGCTTTGTCTTTCTTCCTTCGGCACTTCTTCTAGCAACTATAGAGACCTTTGATTGTACACTCTAGAATGTCCCTTGACCTTTTCTTCCTTCGCTTGTGATGGAGCCTTTCTAACTTAAGGAGATGACCTTGTTGCCTCCCAACCGAGCCTTTTCTCTTTCACAAATATTGCAGCCTTAGAGCAGCAGTGATGGAGCCCTAGTTCTTCGCGTGTGTGAGGGAATCTCCTCACAAGATCTATGTTAAACTTCTCCTTCTCCCTTCGCTTGTATAGCCTTCTTCCACACTTGAGTGAGAAGCCTTGTAGGCCTAGTTTTAACCCCAAACAATGATATATGGTAGACTGTAAGTTACTGTTGTCATAACCGCAGAGACAGCTCTTCTTTCCTCGCACGTGTGGCTGTAACTAGCCCTTTAACACTTCGGTTTTCTTCCTCCTTTCTTCACTGCCTTGGAGACCCTTTTCTTATCTTCTTGTTACCCTTTACTTGCCTTTTTCCTTCGCAGATTTCAAAGAGGAATGCTTGACATTATAGTGGAGTCGACAGCGTCTATATCTAGAGGATTGTCCCTCCTTTTAGGCCGACTTGTTGTTTGTAGGCCGACTTGCTATTTTTGCTTCGGATGGCTTCTTTGCAAGTGTCTTTGCTTTGGAGGAGACTTGACTTTGCTTGGAGAGTTATTCTTTGACTCCTATACAAACATATACATGGAGTAACATGCTCTTAAGGTCTTCAACATTTTCTTTTGACCATTTGACTCATGTATAGCACTTTACATGTGCTAGACCTATTTCAATGAGCAAGAAACTCATTGACATATATTATAAAAATAATATTTCTTTCTTGAATAAATATAAATATCAAAAGTACATTTATGAAGATCGAACCTAGTTACATTTCCTTCAACAGCAACGACATGATCAACATCGGATGCCACATAAGTTTCAGGCAGACAAGAAGTTTGGTTACATCTACAGAAAGAGCGCCTTACCGAAGCCCATCGGAAGCTCAAACCACTTTGATATGGGCCCTACAACATTATCAAGGTTGTGGGAGACAATGCTTTTGAGCTCAGCATTCCCCCATTCCTTGGCCTGCACCCAGCGTTCAATGTGGACCGCCTTTGGCCATACTTTCCACCATTATTGGACACATTAGACATTGCAGAAGAACTCATACCAACAAAGCTAAACCCAGACTGCATGGAACAAGCCACAACTGATCGGATCATAGACACGCAAATCAAGAACACTCGCTAGCAGAAGATCCAATTGTATCGGGTTGTCAAAGTTGGCCAACTCCTGCACCAAGGCAAGTGGCTCACCAGGGACCAAATTCAGCAGAAGTTTCCCCATCTCATGGAGACGCTCAACGCAATGGGATACATTGCTTCTTGAGGGGGGAGCACTAATCCAGGTGGACATTGGCGGCCACCCGCCTATTCTACTTAGACCCCCGCCATAGTACCATTATTTCTTTCCGTTTCCGTAATTGTAGCACAGTTTACTATTTTTGGCAGTTTTACGGGTCCTGAACTTTTAGAGCCGTTTTGAAACCCGTATTGACGTTTTTTTGGAAAACAGGGAAATAAACAAAACTTTGTAGTTGTAAGTTGTAGTCCTTGGATAAATCTTTCCAACGAGGTATTGTGTGCATCAAACAGAGATCGTATGCCAAAATTACAACCTCGAGAAGTTGATGTTTAGGATATTCCATTGTTTCTCAATAATAAATAGGCCTTCGAGCCTCATTTTTACACAGTTCAAAGGCATATATCCGCCACATCTCTTTTCAAAAATAAGCTACCATCGCCTGAGCTAGTCTATTTCCATTCTATATGTAAGCATCTTTTAGTTCTTTGATATTAATGAAATGAAGATTTATTTCTGTTGCATCTTTGTGTTTATGTTTATATTTGTATTATGTTTCGTTCTTGCATAAGTCTGAATCAGTGGTATCAAAGCGGTCTACTCTTTTTCTATTTTTCTTTTGCATGTCCCCAACGAGGTCGGGGTATAAGGAGTTAGGGCTCGAACTGGTTGAACCTTTGCAAGGTCGGTTTTGCAAACCCTAATAGCCTCCCATGGCAGAAGAAAAGAAAGATGAGGGAGCAGGAGATCCTTTCAAAATATTACTCGAAGAAGCTCCCGAGCGACAAAGGAACGCGATGATGGACAACTTTGCCCAGATCCTTCAATGGATGCCCATAGGTGACGCATCTTCATCCAGCAACCACTCTAGAGGCACCACTCCCTTCAAGGTACAATTTGACTTTGACATTCCCATATTTGAAGGCCAAATAGATGCAAACGTTGTACATACATTGTTAAATCTGTTGGAAGGGTATTTTTCGGTTCATGGTTTTTCCAATAGGGAAAAGATTACTTATGCACTGCTCAAAGGGCCCCCCACGTCAAGCACTAGTGGGAAACCTACTCAGAGCAAAGGGGCGAAAGGGAACCCTCATTGTTTTCAACCGAACCCGCATTGTTTTCAACCGCACCTACTTGGAACTCTTTCCGAGACGCGATCAAGGAGTAGTATTACCCTGTCAGGAGCTATGAAGATAAGTACATAAAGTGGACCACACTGCGGCAAGGAAGGGACCAAGATGTGTCGAAAGAGACCAAGATGTGTCGGAGTTCACAAATATTTTTCATACCCTTCGCATGAAATTGGGTATCAAGGATTCTGAACGGCATCAGGTACCATAGTTTTAAAAACCGGAATTGGTGGCTAGATCGGTGTACCTATGAAACCGGGTTTCAAGCTGGGACTACTCAAATCTCAATGAACCGGTCTTTAAAAAGACACATGAAATAATTAGTTTTTAATGAAAAAAACTACTTTTAAGATTTAAAACCATGATTCCAAACCAATAGAGATAAAATATGCAAAGTTTGCTCATTTATATACCAGATAAAGGTGAATATATCAGATTGGCACCGAGTGCAATACATATTAGCAACAAAATACATAATCATTGAGGCTCTAAATGGCCTCTATAGTCCAAAAACAATGTTATAAGCTATGGGGTCATTGGCCTACTACAAGTCTACATATCAGTGATCAACATGATCACTCTTCATCATGATCAAACTCATCACCACTACGAGACAAGGGATCATCAACATGAACTACTTAAATAATTTGGCTGGGTGTTTGAGGACTCCTAAAATTCCTTTGCAACCTTAGCAGTAGTGGAAGTAGTAGCAACAAAAATAGACATCAAAACTACAAATCACAACATGATTAGTGTTATGAAACCAGCTCAAGAAAAGATAGAAAAGATAGATCAACGCCTTAGAATTCAGCCTGGATGATTCAAATGACAAAACCTCCTTTCTATATATAGGAGTCTAAGGAGTCACAATATAACCTAGCCGACCTAACAATAATAATATAAAGCCACAAAAATAACAATAGAGGGATTCTATGGGGCACAGTAATACAATATGGGGACAATAGGGGCACAACAATATTAATAAGGGGTACAACTACAATAGTAATGGGGTAATCACTAGTATTATAGGGACCCAACATGCCCCTCTCCTTCAAAACAGTGTTGTCCTCAATGCTTGAGTAGTTCTGGATTCTGCATAAAATTCTCATCCTCCCATGTGGAATCTTCAGCGGATAAGTTCTTCCACTTGATAAGATACTCTGAACTTGATCGATTTCGTAGCTGCCGAGTTCTTGTTTCTGTGACTGCTTCCGGTTCCAATATAATTTTTCCTT
>APFE031689200.1:309034-342662 GCA_000404065.3 Pinus taeda
CATCATGACTTTTACAATTTTACATCTCAAGGGGGAAAACCCATTTGACATAGACCCTCATAGACCACCCAGTTCTACAACACAACTATAATCTAGCAGATCAAGCAATTTGTAATAACCTAACCAAATAGTTAGAATTATTTCCAAATTACTTTTACATAAACTCGAAGCACACTAGGATTCCCCTAAGATTTTAATGACAAAATCCATTCTGGCTTTGGCGTTAGGGTGAAGGAAAACTCTGCCAATCATGGATCGGTGAGACAAAAAACCTTCTAGAACATAGATTATCACTAGAAAATTAGGTCCACCTAGGCAATTTACATATATGACTCAGCTCTGCTAAGATTATTTACAATTTACACATGCAGACTGGGTTTACAACATAACATGATCAGGTCGATGATGACTGTCGAATGGCACGGACATGTCAATTAAGCACTACCCCTTTTGTGAAAAAAGGGGGTGTATTGCTATGGGTAGTTGACAAGTAATGGTCAACAAGACCCACGCAAATATCCAGAGAAAGAAGAGAGCACGAAGAACATGGATCACGATTATTCTATGTTAGCTTCCAGACTGGAAGAAGAAGTAGCTTGCCTGGCGAGTTATGCCTCCTCTGATGTTTGGTATATAGATAGTGGAGCTTCCTAGCATATGACAAGAATACGAGAATGTTTTTCGAATTATCAGGAAGAAAGGATGAACTTCCAGATCACCATGGGAAATAAGGCAAAGTATACCCCCGTAGGAAGAGGAACTGTAGTCTTTCAAACAGAGACAGGGGATTGGCTTCGAGCAACCAATGTGTTGCATGTGCCAGGATTGGGGATGAACTTACTCTCGGTATCTCAGCTTCAAAACAAGGGCTATGACGTTTTCTTCATTAAGGAGAAAGTATATGTCAAACACCCGAGTTGGAAAAAGAAAGCCCATATTGGATTCAGAAGTAACAGGTTGTATAGATTATAGCTAGAATCTCCAATGGCACTGATAGTCAGCAGTTGGGAAAAAGATTTGAATGAACTATGGCATAGGAGGATGGGACACTTACACCATGGGGCTCTAACAATTCTCAGGAAAACAGTATCAGGAGTTCCATAATTAAGTACCAAACGAGATGATGTATGCAGAAGATGTACACTAGGCAAGTACGCCAAGGCAGCATTTTCCAGAAGCAACAATAGGGCTAAGAGTGTTCTAGGATTGATACACTCAGATATCTGCGGACCCATGTCCACAAAAGCTCTTAGTGGTGCTGAATATTTCGTCACCTTCATTGATGATTGTTCCAGAAAGACTTGGATCTACTTTCTAAAAACAAGGATGAGGTTTTTGGTCAATTCAAAGAGTTCAAAGTTCTAGTCAAGAATCTAACAGGAAAGAAGATAAAGATATTGCACTCAGACAATGGTGGAGAATACATCGACAAGGACTTCACTGATTTTTGCGCAAGAGAAGGCATCAAAAGAGAGTGGACAACCCCTGATAATCCGGACCAGAATGGAGTAGCAGAAAGGAAGAACCAAACTATTGTTGAAGCAGCGAGGGCAATGTTGTATGATCAGGATATGCGCAAGTTTCTATGGGCAGAAGCATGCAACACGACAGTGTATACCTAGAACAGGACTCCTCACAGGGCATTAGGTAAGATTACTCTGGAGTGCATCTTCATCGGTAAGAAGCCTGAGGTGAGTCATTTCAAGATATTTGGGAGTTTGGCATATTGCCATGTACCCGAAGAAAAGAGGAAGAAATTGGATCAGATTGTGGAGAAAGGATATCTTGTGGGATATAGCGAGAATGCTAAGGCATATAGAATCCATCTTCCAGGGAATAGGAAGATTGTAATTCGATGGGATGTAAAGTTCAGAAAATCCCGAGAAATGCCTTCCGAAGAGCAGTCAAAGGATGATCCGTTGGTCTAGCCACTTCAACCAACAGAAACTAGCGCTAGTATTTCTCCTAAAGGCAAAACTCCAGAGGTGGAGCCTCACGAAGAGGAACAGATAGATATACCCACTACCAGTGGTAGAACGAGCCGGGAACTTCGACAGATACTATGAGATGCAGAAGATTTTGTTGGGGCGCCTAGAAACGAGAAAAGGGAGCGTAGACAACTAGACAGATACCAAGCTTTGGTAGCTCAGGTTGGAGAACCCTCTAGTTTTTAGGAGGTCGTTCAGCATCAAGTATGGGTAGATGCTATGGTGGGGGAATACAGTTCCATAATGGTCAATGATGTCTAGGAAGTGGTACCTAGGCCTCAGGACAGGTCAGTTGTAGGGTCGAGATGGCTCTACAAAGTCAAATACGTTGTAGATGGCAGTGTAGAAAAATACAAAGCCAGGTTTGTGGCTAAGGGGTTTGCTCAGAAGGAAGGTATAGACTACAAAGAAACATTTGCCCCAGTAGCCAGGTATACTTCTATTAGATCCGTGATATCCCTTGCATCTCAAATAGGGTGGGAGATTCACCAGATGGATGTCAAGACGGAGTTCTTGAACGGGGTGATAGAAGAAGAAGTATGCATTGAACAACCAGAGGGTTTTGAGGCACATGACAAGAAATCTCATGTACACAGGTTGAAGAAAGCTCTATATGGGCTTAAACAAGCACCTAGAGCATGGTACGATCGAATTGATGGCAAATTGCAAAAGATGGGATTCGTCAAGAGTAACGCAGATCCTAACCTCTACTATCTAGTTGTAGAGAATGAGCCTCTAATCCTGGTTTTATATGTGGATGATCTCTTTCTGACAGGATCATCCAGGCTCATCAAAGGTTGCAAGGGGAACCTAGCCACAAAATTCGACATGAAGGATTTGGGATGAATGCATTATTTCCTAGGGTTGGAAGTTTGGCAGCAGAAGGGTGAAATTTTCCTTGGGCAAGGGAGATATGTTACAGAGATTTTGAAAAGGTTCAGAATGCAGGACTGTAGACCTATGGCTACTCCAATGATCACCAACTGGAAGAAGATTGATGCTTCTGAAGATAAAGAAGTTGATCCCAACTTGTACAGGCAACTCATAAGGTCCCTAATGTCTCTGGTCAATACCAAGTCGGACGTTTGTTACGCTGTCAACAACCTCAGTCAGTTCATGGTAGAACCAAAGAGGGCGCACTAGGCATCAGCCAAGCATGTTCTCAGATATATATATGAGGGACAGTCAAGCATGGACTAATGTGAACCCAAGGCAATGACATCAGGTTGAGTGGGTTCACTGACACAAATTGGGCTAGAAGTTCAATAGATCAGAAAAGTACCACTGGGTACTGTTTCAGCGTTGGATCAGGAATGACCTCCTAGTGTAGTAGGAAACAGAAATTTGTGGCTCTGAGCTCAATTGAAGTTGAACATATGGCAGCTAGCACAACTTCATGTGAAGCCATATGGCTTAGGAAATTGCTTGTGAATCTATTCAAGAGAAATATGGAAGCGACTAGTATTTTGTGTGATAATCAAAGTTGCATCAAGCTCTCTAAGAATGCAGTCTTTCATGATCAGTGGAAGCACATTGATGATATCAGGTGTCAGTTTATCAGAGACTGTGTCCAACGAGGGGCAATACAGTTGAAGTACACCCCAACAGGAGAACAGGTGGCAAACATTCTCACCAAGGCCCTAGGAAGAACAATGTTTGTTTACTTCAGGGAGAAGATGGGGATGGTGAAGAATTTGTTTCAGTAATAGAAGTCGGTGTTGCAGTGCAGTAGTTAGCAGTTGCAGTGCTATGGGCAGCATATTCAAAGGGAGCTGCAGTACGGATGTAGCAGTGATAGTTATAGTGTCATGGGAAGCAGTACAGGGTGCAACAGCGCAATAGATGAGGGGCAGTAGGCCGAGCATCAATAGCAAAGAGGACCAACGTCATGGATCAGTGTGATGCCTCTATTGGGAAATATTGCTAGAGCACATTCCTCGCTAAGAGGGAGTGTTAATTTTGGATAGTATCGAATGTGCTCTAGCTCTGAAATTTTGTGGAGGGGCTAGAACACATGAGATCTCCAAGACCCAGAAATCGTTTGGAGAAATTTCACCCGGATGCGGAGTTATTAAAATAATTAATATTTTTAATGGATTCCTAAGTCTGACTTAGGAAAATAAAAATATTAATGAGTATTAATAAAGATATAGGTGAGAAGCTTCTAAGAGACGAGGATCAAGTCTGTTTTCATCTTAGTCGTTGATTAGAGACTTAATCTCAGTCGTTGATTAAAACAGACTTGATTCTCGTCTCTTAGAAACTTCTCACCCATACCTTTATTAATACTTGTTAGTATTTTTATTTTCTAAGTTTAGACTTAGGAACCCATTAAAAATATTAACTATTTTAATAACTCCTCGTCCGGGTGGAATTTCTCCAAACGATTTCCGGGTCTTGGAGATCTCATGTGTTCCAGGAGGAGGAGAAACTTTGTCTCAGACGTTTCTCTCAAAAGTATCTCAGTTTTTCTATAGAATCATCCTTCTAAAGCGATTGTTGCTGAAGATTAATAAATAAACCCTCATTTGTTGCACCAGTTTTCCCAGATTGGGTTTTTCCCGGGACAATTATCCAAAAACAATTGTGTTGATGTGATTGATTCTTGTGCTTGTATATCACTATTATTTTCTCTATGTAATTATGTGATAACTGCAGTAGAATTTATTTTAATATTTACTGAAGGGATTCGTAAATAACTTATTGTGAGAGATAAGTAGGTGAAATAAATCAGTCACTGCAATAGAATTTCGTGTTAGATATTTTCACAGTCTACATATCTACAACAATTCCACTTGAACATCAAATACAAAAAGGGCAGCACAAATCATGTTGCAGACTACCTTAGCCGGCACCCAGTTGTAGCACTGACTATTGCTCTCAATTCTTGTGGCCACGAAACCTTTGGATGGCCGCAATTATACAAAAATGATCCAGAGTTCGCCTCCACATACCAGATGCTAGTGGATGGCAAGCAAGTTCCTGATTTCCACCTCTAAGACGCATTATTATGCTACCTGAGCCACCTTTGTGTTCCTTCAAGCGAGCTTGCCAAGCTGATTTGGGGGGCGCACTACAGTCGAGTCGCAATACACTTTGGCATGGAGAAAACTATGTTCGTACTACAAAAGTACTTTTATTGGCCACAACTCTGACAAGATGTTGGTAAATATATCAGATCCTACACTACATGCATCATCGCCAAGCCAACCATCAAGAAGCAAGGCCTGTACACTCTACCTACTCCCTGCCAACCTTGGGAATCCAACTCCATGGACTATCTATCTAGCCTCCCTTCTACCAAGCATGGTTAATACTGTGTATTTGTGGTCGTGAACAAATTTTCTAAGATGACTATATTAGCAGCCTGCAAGAAGAGTATCATAGCAGAGGACATTGCCAAACTCTTCTTTGAACGAGTGTGTGTACATTTTGGGATCCCGCAGACCATTATAGCAGATCGAGATAACAGATTCCTGAGCACATTCTGGTCAAGCCTTTGGACACTATAAAACGCCAAGCTCAACAAGTCGATTGCATTCTATCCCCAGACTGATGGCCAGACAAAGGTCATCAATAGGATGATAGTGCACATACTCCACATGTACAACTCCAAGCATCCATGAACCTGGGATGAGATTCTTCCCTATGTGCAGCACAGTTATATCAGAGCTCTCAGTAGCTCGACTCGTAGCAGTCCCTTTCAAGTTGGTTTAAGATTTCAACCATTGTGTCTGATTGATGTTGCCATGCCTCATGCGACTACACAGACAAAATCCACAAATGTACAGTCAGAGTTTGATAAAGGAACCAACTTTATTGAACACATCAAGCATATCGGCCAACAGGTTCACGACATCTTGAAGAATTCCAACGCCCAGTACAAGCAGCAACATGATCAACATCAGATGCCACACAAGTTTCAGGTGGGCGACAAAGTTTGGTTGCATTTGCAAAAAGAACGTCTTACCAGAGCCCATCGGAAGCTCAAACCACTCCGATATGGGCCCTACACCATTACCAAGGTTGTGGGAGACAATGCTTTTGAGCTCATCATTCCCCCATTCCTTGGCCTACACCCAGTGTTCAATGTGAACTGCCCTCGACCATACTTTCCACCATTAGTGGACACATCAGATATTGCAAAACAACTCACACCAATATAGCTAAACTAAGACTACATGGAACAAGCCACAATTTATCGGATCATGGACACGCAGATCAAGGACCCTTGCCAGCAGAAGATCCAAGTGTATCGGGTTATGAAAGTTGGTCAGCTCCTGCACCAAGGCAAGTGGATCACCAGGGACCAAGTTCAGTAGAAGTTTCCCCATCTCATGGAGGCACTCAATGCAATGGTATCCATTGCTTCCCAAGGGGGGAGGACTGATCCAGGTGGATATTGGTGGTCACCTACCTATTCCACTTGGACGCACCATTGTACCATTATTTCTTTAAGTTTCCGTAATTGTAGCACAATGTACTATTTTTTATAGTATTTCGGGTCCTGACCTTCCAAAGCCGTTTTGAGGCCATAAACAACGCTTTTTTGAAAACTGGCACAATTCTAATCGAAAGTTGTAGTCCTCGGATAGATCTTTCTAAAGAAGTATCGTGTGTGTCAAATGGAGATCATATGCCAAATTTACGACCGGGGAAAGTTGATGTACCAATTACCCCAATGGGGCCCACAGTTTTGGCGTTTCATCTCCTACAGTTAGGTCTTTGGATGTTTAGGGTTTTCCATTGTTTCTCATTAGTAAATAGGCCTTTGAACCTCATTGTAACACAATGTAGAGGCATGCAGTCGCCACATCTCTTCTCAGAGATAAGCTACCGTCGCCTGAGCTACTCTATTTCCATTCTGTATGTAAGCACCTTTCAGTTCTTTGATATTAATGAAATGAATATTTATTTATGTTGCATCTCTGTGTTTATGTTTATATATGTATTTTGTTTCGCTCCTGCATAAGTCTGGATCATTGGGCCTAGTGGAGTCCAAAGTGTGCCAATGTGTGAGAATAGGCTCCAAACATAGTGATTGAGGGGTTGGCACCTTGATATCCAAGCAAGTCACATGTGGTGTCCCCAAGTGGGTGTGGGGGCACAATAACATCCTCATGGGTCCCCAAGTGGATCGATAATGCATGTAAACATCTGCAAGGGCTAGGATGATGACATAAGCCCTCCTTTTGTCTCTCGCAGTGAGACACATCCTCATCTGAACCCTAGAACCTCTATCAAGTACATGGTACAAGCGTGAATCCGGTTGGGCATGGTGATCTAGGTGCATCACCCTCATCCAAATGGTGTAACACGAGCAATCACTAAATGGTGTTGAAGATCCATGAAGTGCTATCTACCATGGTGGAGGTTCATGGCTCTCTATGCTCACCCTCCAAGTGCCAATGTGACCCTCTGGAGGGCTTGGACCCCGTATACGAAGACCAAACCCCAAATGGAGACCCACCTGCAATCCTGCATAAGATCCAATGTGTCTCCTCGCCTTCCAGTACAACAAATCATTAGAATAATTAAGTAAAAGAGCTTACAAATTATGAAACACAAGTGGACACTCCATAATGGCATGCCCTTCCATAGTGAGCTTTGGCATGTACAGGTGTCTCCAAGCTCAAAAGGGGGTTAACCAAGGGCCTTATTAGGTCATTTCAGGGTCTAAAGGGGGTGACATGTCCATGGTACATCTATCCAATGGTAGGTGGTATGTGATGTAGGAATGGAATGGAATGGGGGTGAAGGGGAAGCTCTAGGCCACATATCATGGTAAAAGGGTATAGCTAATATGGGGAAGCCCACACTTGAGTATATGAGTGTAGAAGCGAGCAATCGTGGTACATGAGTTACCCCAACCTTTGTTTTTTTGCCCTTTTTCATAGGCCTTTTTCCTTTTATTAATTTTTCTTATATAACTGCTTAGGGCTTCAGGGGATAAGAGCATGATGTGTAGGATACAACAGTAGATACCCCTTTTAGGTGGGGGAGTTCATTGCCCACCAGGGGTTGGGACAATGATGGGTTCCTTAATGATGGAGGGGGCTCATCTAGGGCCCATAGGAACCAAGGTGATGGCCATGGATAAGGGGTAGAGCTCATGTTTGGCTTTTGCCCATGTGCTGAATTTGTGTCTCGACCATCTTTTGCATTTTTTGGTACAATTCCTATTGAGAGTGGTTTAATATGCTTTTTCCTTTCTTTTTAGCTACATCAACCGTTGGGGCATTGTTCCAGGCCCGACCCAAGGTGTGGACAAGGGGAGGGGGAGGCTAACTCCTTGTGGACCCAGTGGACAAATGTGGACCCGGATGGGAAAAATGATGAATGGGATTGTAATGTGCGAAGCGGAGCAATGTATATGGTATTGGGAAGCGGGACCACGCGACCAAAATAAGGGTTTTCCATATAGTGCTATCCCTAAAACCTCGTGGCCAGTAAAGGAGATCCCACGGGACTAGAATACAAGGTTAACCACCCAAAAGGGTAGAGGAGACAAGAGTATAGACCTAGTCCACACTTTACGTTGAATCCCCCCATTAATCCATACCCAAAGTGTCCATGATAAGTAAACAAAATACTCAATCACACAATCATAAGCCATACTTTCGAGTTTAGAAGGCCAACCTTCAAACATACGATCATAACAGATGGGCGAGGGACCACATAGTTAGCTCAGGTAGCGAAGAAAATGGCACATCGAGCTATCTGTTGGTGGCAAGGAGCTGTTGGTTATCGGCTTAGGACCATCTAGGAGAAAAACTTTCTCCTACGGATGTCACCCACAAAGTGGTGGGTAACAAATCCTTCATCAAATGGACGTGAAGATAACATTCTTCCATGGCATGTTACAAGAAGTGTACGTTGAACAGCCACATGGATTCGCAGTAGAAAAACGAAAGACACATGTTTGCAGGTTGAAGAAGGCATTGTATGGCTTGAAGCAAGCCCCCAAAGCATGGTACGCCCGTAGAGACAATTATTTGGTGAAGTTGGGATTTACAAGAAGCAATGTCGATCCCAACCTCTACTTCAAGGTACTCCAAGGTATGTCGTTGATTTTGGTTTTATAAGTTGATGATCTATTTTTGACATGTACAGAGCCCCTGATGATCAAGTGTAAGAGGGAGTTAGCCTTTGAATTCGAGATGAAGGACAAGACTCATGCACTACTTTCTAGGCCTTGAGGTGTGGCAAAGGCCCAATGAGATTTTCCTTTCACAAGAAAAGTATGTCGTGAAGCTATTGGAGAGATTTGGAATGACAGAATGCAAGTACCTACCCACACCGATGGAAATGAATTTCAAGAAGTTATGTGGAGAAGCTGCAGGACCCGATTTGGCGAATCCATCCGAGTATAGACAGTTGATTGGGGCTCTAATGTTCTTAGTGAACACCATCCAAACATATGCTATGAAGTGAACACGTTAAGTCAATTCATGATAGAGCCTCTCCATGCACATTAGATCGTTGCCAAACACATTTTGAGATATTTGCATGGGACAATCACCCTTGGTCTAAGATATTTTGCAGGAGATGTTCGACTGCATGGATATACCGATGTCTAGGCAGGAAACATTGTCCACAAGAAGAGTACGTCTAGATGTTGTTTTAGCCTTGGATCTACCATGATAGCTTGGATGAGCAGGAAGCAGAAGTCCGTAGCATTAGGTATCGCCGAGGCAGAGCACATTGCTGCTAGCATGGCTAGTTGTGAAGCAGCTTGGTTAAGGAAGCTCTTTGGAGAGCTATCTGAGCAGGTCCTAAACATTATAGTGATATATTGAGACAACAAGAGTGGGACCCGTTTGGCAGAGAATCACGTATTTCATGACAAGTCCAAGCACATAGAGGTTCGATATCATTACATTCGAGACATGGCGCAGAGAGGAGCCGTTAGACTCCATATGTCGACAAATGAGCAGATTGCAGATATTCTCACCAAGGCTTTGCCGAAAGGGAAGCTCTTGGTCTTCAGAGAGCAGCTTGCATTAATGGATGTGAACCCTCCTGATAAGGGGCATCATTGATTGAGAACACTGAGCCAACTCTTCCCCCCTGTCTGAGCTCTCGGGGTGAGGAATTGAGATGGAGGGCTCCTAGGGTTGAGGGATCTCTAGACAATGTTGATTTCTGGTAGCATTAGATGTGCTTTAAGTCTCAAAATTTGCAAGGAGGCTTAGACACATGCATTCTCCAATACCCGGAAATTATTTTGGGAAATTCCACTCGGAGACAGTTTTATTAAAATAGTTAATTATTTTTAATGGGACCCTAAGTCTAACTTAGGAAATTAAAATAATTAAAGGGTATTAATCTAATTGTGGGTGTAAATTCTAGAAGAAGACGAGGATCAAGCAAAAATGATCTAAGCCATTGATTAGAAGTTAATCTGGGCTGTTGGTTTTCCAACAGAAAGATATAAGAAGAGGCTTGACAGAACACACTGAGGGAAGATCAGAAGTTCGATTTTCTTGAAGCAGAGCAGCTGCCAGAGAGATTTTCGACAGTGATCTTTTGCAGTTAGCGGCAGGGATAGTATCTGAAAGGAAGTCTTTCCTAGTCGGAGAATACTCAACAAAGAAGAGAGAGAGATTCAGCAGAGGCAGCGTAGAGGTAGAGAGGTTGATGCAGAGCCACACAGGGCCACGTAGATGCAACACCGAAGCCAAGAGGGAATCTGAAAATTCGCTGAAGGAATCAGTTGCAGAAGCCTGAAGCTGGGGTGTGAGGCCGGGAGGTGCAAATCGAAGTTCCTGGGCAGCAAATCGATCAACTAAAGGGGTGACACTATCCCCAGAGGGTGTCACGCTGGGCTAATGCAGTGATTGCGCAGAGGCAGCCAAGGGCAATTCATTCAATGGCTGGATCAGCAAGGATTTCCAGTGATAGTGTGAGGTAACCTCACTTATCTCTCTGTCAGTGATATTCTCTGTAATTGGATTGTCGAGAAGGCATCCAGAGATTGTATTCAAAAATTACTACTGCATAATAATAAAACCTTCAGAATTGTTGCACTAGTTTTCCTACATAGGGTTTTTTCGGGGACATTTGTCCAAAAATAATTGTGTAGATGTGTTGTGTATTTCCTTCTTGTCAGTTTCTTGTTTCCATATTTTATTTAAATGGTGAAGGTTGCAGTGTATTTGTTTCAGTGTTTACTATATAAAACAGTAAATAATTTGGTTTAGTAATTAACAAATAGGAGAAATGTAATCAGTCGCTGCAGTAGAAATTTGGGCATCCAAATTTTCACATGGCATCAAAGCTGCAGGTGAAACAAGAGTACAGATCCAGAAGAACCCAGAGCTGAAAAGGAGGAGGGTCGAAATGTTGCGTAGGCAACAAATCGAATCCCCAAAGGGATTGCGCAGGCCAGGCCAAGAGGGCAAAGATTTTCAAGGAAGGTCTCTCTCTGAGTGAGCCGACAGAGAGGTAAGACTTTCAGATCGAATTTTGCCAGTGTCAAAGGGAGCAGTGCAGCAGCTTCAGTGAAGAGGTAGTTTCTGGTGGGATGTAGTTTTTCTGCAGGCAATTGCTAGGCAGAAAGACGTCAGAAGGAAGAAGAGAGACGCTTGAGGGAATTTCAACCTCAGAGAGTTCCTAGCCAGGGAATTCGAATTCTCATTTACTGAGCAGTAGCAGGAGAAAGGAAGTCATTCGACTTTTTCGATTTGCAGAGATGGCAGTCGGTGGATTGAGACATCAGGATCGGTTGGATGGTGCATCCAACTATGTGATCTGGAAGGCAAGGATGCCATGCCTTCTTGATGAGCATTTTCTCAAAGTCTATGTCGACAGTGTGGTAGCTAAGCTCGCGGATCCAAATCTGCTCAAGAAGTACAAGGGAGAAATGGAGAATACCAAAAGAATGATCCTCAACTGGGTGAAGGATCATATAGTCTGTCACATTGCTGGCAGAAACACTGCCAAGGAGATGTGGGATGCTTTGTCGATGCTATATCAGGGATCTTCTAAGCAATAGAAGATGTACTTGAGCAGAAGATGAGATCTCTGCAAATGGAGAAGGGGGAACGCATTGATCCATTCCTCACTAAGATTCAAGAGACTCGGGATGAGCTGGCAGTTGTGGGGTCAACACCTCAAGGTTGTGAGATGATAACACTGGCCCTAAATTTAGTATCTGAGGAGTGGCAAGTCTTTGTCCAGAGCATCCTAGGCAGGGTGACTTTGCCAAATTGGGATGAAATGTGGGCAGCTCTTAAGTAAGAGGAGCTGAGGAGAGACTTGGTCAAGTGTAAACTTGACGGAAGCAGCAGTAGCGGATCGAAGACCAAGGAGGAGGAAGAGAATGTAGCCCTCGCATCCAAGGGACATTAGGAGAAATGGAAGAAAAAAGATGTTTCGAAGATCAAATACTTCAGGTGTGGTGAATTCAGTCACTACGCAACAAAGTGTCCTCTCAAGAAGAAGGACAAAGATGAGAAGCATGATCCGAAGGTTGTAGCAGCGAAGAACGAAAAGGAGATCGCCATGACAACTCAAGCATCTCTAGGAGGGAGATGGGGAGATCTAGAGTTGTAGTTTGAAAGGACTGCAGTTGGGCAGGATCCTTGAGGAGCCCACCTCTCGGATAAATTCCTTGCTACAGGAGCCCAGATCAAAAGTAGCAGGATCGACCAGTGTCAAATGGTGGAAAGCAATGCCGGAGTGACAGTTGCAGTGGCTAGTAGCACCAAAGGCTGAGCACCGCAGAGCAAAGTTGGCAGCAGTGCAAATGGCACAGAGCAGAAATCAGCAGTAGTGCAAAGGCTTCAGAGGGTCAGCATAGAGACTAGCAGCAGTCAAAACTCCAGCAACGAGATGCATCATATTGAACACTAGTTCATTAGTTTGGGATGCTTTCCGTTGTTGATGCAGTAGCAGCAGTATTTGGAGAAGGTTGCAATGTAGATGCAGTTGGCAGTGACAGTGCTAGTAGTAGCATGGATGCGGAATTCAGAGAGAGTTGTAGTACAAATGCAGTGTTGACAGTGGCAGGGTCAGCAGCAGTACAGATGCAGCATTTGCGCAGTAGTTGGTGGACAGGATGTCAGACATCAGCAGCGCAGAAGGAGATGTTATACAACAGAGAGATGCTTCAGCAGGTTGCATTGCTAGAGCACATTCCTCCCTAAGAGGGAGTGTTGATTTCTAGTAGCATCGGATGTGCTCTAAGTCTCAAAATTTGAAGGGACGCTTAGACACATGCATTCACCAATACCCAAAAAATGTTTTGGGAAATTCCACCTGGAGACAATTTTATTAAAATAATTAATTACTTTTAATGGGACCCTAAGTCTAAACTTAGGAAATTAAAATAATTAAAGGGTATTAATCTAACTGTGGGTGTAACTTCTAGAAGAAGACGAGGATCAAGCAAAAATGATCTAAGCCATTGATTAGAAGTTAATTTGGGTCGTTGGTTGTCCAACAGAAAGATATAAGAAGAGGCTTGAGGGGCACTTGGAGCACACACAGAGGGAAGATCAGAAGTTCGATTTTCTGAAGTAGAGCAGCTACCGGAGAGATTTTCGATAGTCATCTTTTGCAGTGAGGGGCAGGGATAGTATCTGAAGGGAAATCTTCCTCGGCCGGAGAATACTCAGCAAAGAAGAGAGAGAGAGATTCAGCAAAGGCAGCGCAGAGCCAAAGAGGCTAAAGTAGGGCCACGCAGAGGCAACGCAGAAGCCAAGAGGGAATCCAAAAAATTTGCTGAAGGAATCGATTGCAAAAGCCGAAAGCGAGGGTGTGAGACCAGGAAGTGAAAATCGAAGTTCTTAGGCAGCGAATCGATCAGCTGAGGGGGTGACGTTGTCCCCAGAGGATGTGACGCTGGGCTGACACAGAGACTGCATAGAGGCAGCGAGGGGCAGTTCATTCAGTGGCTAGATCAGCCAGGATTTCCAATGATAGTGTGAGGTAACCTCACTTATCTCTCTATCAGTGATATTCTCTGTAACAGGATTGTCAGGAAGGCATCCAAAGATTGTATTTAGAAATTACTACTGCATAATAATAAAACCCTCAGAGTTGTTGCACCAGTTTTCCGGCATTGGGTTTTTCCGGGGACATTTGTCCAAAAATCACTGTGTAGATGTGTTGTGTATTTCATTCTTGTTCAATTTCTTGTTTCCGTATTTTATTTAAATGGTGAAGGCTGCAACGTATTCATTTCAGTGTTTACTATAGAAAACAGTGAATAATTTGGTTCAGTAATTAGCAAATAGGAGAAACGTAATCAGTTGTTGCAGTAGGAATTTGGGCATCCAAATTTTTACAGACAATAGGGTCGTAGATGTTGCTCCCCTATCTGTCACCCATAAGATCAGAGATGTTAGCTCCTCTATCTTGGTCTATGCAGAGCATACCCCAGTTGGCATCATACCCACAAGTTGGGCTTGTTGGGATTACCGCTCCCAATTTGGCCAATGGGTTGAGAGAGTACTTGGAGGTGTACAATCCAAGCTGATTATGACGCAGGTGTTCCACCACATGACTCTTGAGGGTCATTGTTAGGAAGATCAATGGGCAATAGGATGGGTTGAGATGTGCTCCCCGATGTAGTTTCAGGTTGAGATGTGCTCCCTGAGTTTCGGATTGAGATGTGTTCTCTGACGTTATAAAGGGTGGTAGTTAATGCTCCCTAATGATTCTTCTTTAGATTCGAGAATGCTTCAACAGATAGAGTTGAGCAGAGATGAGACACTATATGACGATAGGATACATATCATTATTACATGATGCAACTGGAATTTCTCCCTAGCTGAGAGAGAGTGTTAATTTGGTAGCTCAATGACAAATTCCAACCATGGGACTAAATTCCTCTTTTCGAGAGGACCAATTTTGACTATTGAAGCACTCAATTTGGACAAGGGAAAGTGTACTTATGAAGAAAAGCCCACATATGCACAATTGGACAGGTCATCCCTAACAGGAAATTGGTCACCCTTGGAAACTTATAAATACAAGTGACCTCAAGCTCATTTTGGATATCACAAGGCATCTTCTTCTTCTCTTCTTCATTGATTGGTTCACATAGGTCAGAAGTTGGGTCGAGAAATTTGGTTCGTATAGGTCCGAGATTACAGGGTTCAAAGCTCGCACATGTTTTAGGGTTTTGGTTTCTGACCGCAGACTGCATACAGGCAATTTTCATCTACAGTCGCAGGCTAGCAAGCTCAACAATGCAGTTGGAAGGTCTCAACTGCTCGCATACTTCTTCCTCCCTGTGGTTGGGCTCTAGGGCTAAAATTTGACATTTGACCATAGTTGATCACATTTGACAGCAGACAAGAAAAGTTGTATCTAATCTATATTGATGTTGGGAACATATTTTAAATGTTGTTGGGATAATTTTGTTGGATGCTTTTGTATTGGGCTGATTGTACTCTCTGTTGAACGTTTTATGACAATCTAATAGAAGAATAATTTTCAAAGGGTTTTCCCCCTTGTGAGGTTTTTCCCTGGTCTTTAACCAAATCTGGTGTCCCTTGTTGATGTGTTGATTGTCTCCTTTGTCAGTGCATTTATTAGGGAAAATTTTAAGGATGGAAGTTTATCTTAAAGTTTAGAAACCTTGGCAAATCTTACTAGTCCCTAATATGCAAACTATAAAATGTTTGGTGATATTTTTGTACAAATATTTATATTTCCAATGATTTTATATTAGTCTATATAAAATTTTGGCAATTGTTAAGGTAAAATAATTTTGTATTGTAAAATTTTGGCGAATCATTTTTAGGAAAAAATGGAAATTGGAGAATCTTTTTTTTGGAAAAAACATGGAAAATTAGCCCACCTGCGAATATTAGCCCCTAAAATTTTCCCTGGCATTTATTGTTCTATCTTCAATTACTGTTGACGATTGGAAATATTAATTGTCATTGAAAAGAATGTTAATTGAAGAATTGAATTGAGCTAAAAGTAATTGAAACAGCATAGAGCGGTGTGAAATTTAACACTATTGGATTGATTGAGATCTTCTCCTAGTTTAAAATATCCTTGACAATAATTTGTCCAACCGCTTGGATCCAAAATCACCAAACTCCAACAAAGGGTGTAATGAGGACTAGCGCTCTAGTTATCTCTTCCATGTGACTATGTAGCCCAGACCACCTATGTCTATCATATGAAGTACAATGGTTACAAGTGCTAAAAAGAAAGGAAATAGAAAAATTCAACCCTCCAATTTCTATGTAACCAAACCACCTATGTCTATCATATGAAGTACAATGGTTACAAGTGCTGAAAAGAAAGGAAATAGAAAAATTCAACCCTCCAATTTCTATGTAACCCAAACCACCTATGTCTATCATATGAAGTACAATGGTTACAAGTGCTAAAAAGAAAGGAAATAGAAAAATTAAACTCACAATGTACACAATGTTTGCAAATAAAAAGTTCTATTATGGCATTATGATCTCACGGTCCAATAACCGAAATGAGAGGGGGGACTAGCCTTATATAATTTCTTTAATAACAACTACTTGGACCTCACTTAAGCAAATAATTTTCTAGCTTGTCGTCCATAACCCAGAGACTAAGTTAGTCATGAGAAAATATTTTTATTACAAATTGTCCACAATGAGTTCGCCTTGCTAGATTTGACCACGAAAGTGATTTGAGGAGGCGACATTTCCCTTGATCTTGGAGAAGCACACAATGATGAATAGTAATCACAAAAGGCCAACAACTAGCTTGACTTCACATAACAACTACCTTGATGTGGCCATGTTGCTTGACTTGGCTTAATTTGCTAGAGAATAAGCTCATCTTGGTCCAAGAGTGGCTCAATTTGTTGGAAAATGGAGTTAACTCGCTTGCAATGGCCACTTTTTGGCCACAAATGGTCTAGGGTTCCCTTAGTTGGCTTCAACCAACTAAATGTTCCACTAGAAGACCAAATGGCTAGTAGAAAGGTGGGTTGAAATGCTCCATGAGCTTATATCCTTAATACCCTTGAGTTTTTTGACTTGTTGACTTGTCTATCCTTGAGTTCTTGACCATTTTCAACAACCATTTGAACCTCAACCACTAGTTTTGACTCCTCCAACAGCTAACTTGACCTCCACATGGCACCTAGGTAGGACATCCACCTTACATGGATGAATCAATCACAAGATCTCCAACGCCCTTGAGAATTTGAAGAATCTACAACATGGGTTTTTTCCAGCGAATTTTAAGATAACCTTTGACATAAAGTTTGCCCTTGCATGCCAAGTCTTTCACCCTATTTGGCCACCTTGAAGTCCCACGTGTCACTTGGCCACCTTTGATTGCAATTTCTAATTGATGCCTTCATCTTTTGCCAAAACACTTACACGCAATGTCATTTATATTTTATTCTGAGCAATTTGAGACCCTGCTAACTTTTTGACCTTGGGATCACATGCATTGGGGAACATGAACTACCTTGAAAAACAACAACCATTGAGAATTGTGAGACTGCCATGTTGAGAGTTGTCATATGAATAATGCACCAAAGCCAAAGATGCATACAAACTCTATGATACATGACCATGTGGTAAGACATAGGTGCACACAACATGGGTTGGACTAACCCTACAATTACAATTACCAAAGGCTCCCATAAACCATGAGTCCCAATGAAATCCACTCCAACTCCTCCAATCATATCTAGGACAAAAGGAGCTAAGAGCAAGGACCAAAGGTACTGGCCATGGCCAACCATAATAGGCCTACAATACCTTACTAAATAACCTCATATAGCCTGCAGGGATTTAACTTGCATCCTCTGGACTTACAATGGTGTTATGAAAAATGAAGAAATGACCACATGTACCCCTATGAAATGAGGGGTAACAGGTCTTAAGACTCTTGACATTATTATAAGAAGTTTCTCTTTGAATAATTGAAGGTAAATTTAGTGGTTCATCTAGAGTTTTATGTTTTCCCTTATTTAATTTCTATCAACTTTGGGTGGTGTTACCAATCAAACTAGCAGGGTTGCAAATATCCTAGCAACCAATTAGATTGGCACACATAAAATGAGGGCCCATTGTCACCTTGGACCATATCCCCACACTTTAAGCCCAACTTCCTCTTAAGAGGCTTCCATTTAATAACCCACCCTACCAAGTTAAGACCAGTTCCTTAAATCCAGTCTATGGATGACGTGGAGGAGTTAATTGTTTGTTGTCCCATTGGTTGGTGCTTAAAAATCCATAGCGAACTTATAACCAGAACGATATAGCACTCAAATATACAAGATACATCGATATAAGTAGTTAAAACGAGTTACTAAAAATATATTGACCAGATCTAAAGATATTTTGTGATTGGAGCTTTGGTTGTGTTACCCACCACTTCTTGGGTGATATCCCCAGGAGATTTTTTTCTCCATGATGAACCTTAGTCGGTAGCCAGCAACCCCTTGTAGCCTCCTACTAGCTCGTTGTGCCATTTCTCTACCACCTGAGTTAGCCATGTGGTCCCTCACCCAGCTGTATTGATCATATGTTTAAAGGTGGGCCTCCCAAATCTAAAGGTATATCTTGTCATTTGGTAATTGAGTATTGGGTTTACTTATCATGGATACATCTGGGTGTGGATTGATGGGGGTATTTGGCGGAAATAGTGGGCTTAGTTTGTGCTATTGTCCCCTTGATCTCTTTTGGTTGTTAACCTTTGATCTTAGACCCGTGGGACCTCCTTTATTAACCATTGGTTCGAGGCTGGTACTACTTGGGAAACCCCGACTTTGGTTGAGCAGTCTCGCTCCTTTACCCACACATATTACTCCCTTTCCACTCACTATGCCCCCATTCATCGTTTCTTCCACCTGGGCCCACATTTCCATTTTGGATCCACATAGGGCCAACCACCTTATCCCTTTGGCCCCCCACCTTGGGTCAGGCCTAGAATGATGCCCTAGAGGTTGAAGCGGCTAAAAGAAAAAGAAAAGCATAATTGGCCACATTTAACAGGAAATTGTACCACAAAATGCAAAAGATGGTCGGGACAAAATAATCAACATGTGGGCAAAAGCCAATGCTTGAGCTCTACCCCAATCCATGGCCATCACCCTGGTCCCATAGGCCCTAGATGAGCCTACTTTACCATTCAAGAACCCACGATTGTCCCAACCCCTAGAGGGCAATGAACCGCCCTACCTTAAAAGGGGTAATCACTGCAATATCTTACACATCATGCTCGTCCTTTGAGCTCCGAGCAGTTAATTAAAGAAAATTCATAAAAGGTAAAGGCATATAAAGAAGGGTGGAAAAATCGAGGTCGGGGAACCTCATGTACCACGATTGCTCCCTCCTATACATTACATACCCAAGTGTATGCTTCCCCCTATCTAGCTACCCCTACGCCCTAATATATGGCCCAGGATTGCCCCTCTCATTCCCTACTCCATTCCACTTATTTATCACTTACCACCCCCATTTAAGAGATGTACCTTGGACATACTATCCCCTTTAAGGGTTGAAACCACCTAATAAGGTACTTGGCTAACCCCTTTGGAGCTTGAAGACATTAGCACATGCCAAAGCCCACTATAGAAGGGCATGCCATTATGAAGTGGGAATGCCATTATGAAGTGCCCACTTTGTTATCCATGATTTGTAAGCTCTTTTACCCAATTATTTTAGTGACTGGTTGAATGGAAGCCTAGGGGACGCATTGGATATTATGCAGGATTATAGGTGGTTTCCATTTGGATTTGGTCTCCCTATATGGGATCCTAACCCCCAGAGGTTTACATTGGCACATGTAAGGTGTGCATAGAGAGCCATTGGCCTCCACAACAACAAACAACACTCAGTGAATCTTCATGGATGCTCAGAGACTACTAGCATTCCACTTTTGGGATGATGGTGATATGTTTGGTACATTATGCCCAGCAAGCCCCCATAGGAGCCCCACACTCTAGGCAAGTGTCCCAGGACTTGTACGATGTCATGGCAACATTCATTCCACTACTTGGACACTTGCAGAGGATCTAGAGGCATCTCTGATTCATATGGAGACCATGGGGTCATTTATGTGCCCTCAAACCCACTGGGAGCACCACAAGTCTATTACTTGGAGAACAAGGACCACCCCCTTATCCATCATATTCCGAGGAATTTATTCCTCAATATGGCACTTCATGATAATATTGGGCCTTTCGAGGGCCCCACGACATGTACATATTATTATTTGGCCCCTTGTTAGGCTTATTTCTATACTTGTGAGCTAGTTTGGTGAGCTTGTCACCAATAAGGGTTTTATTTGAACATTATTTTATCATTAGGGGCTAATGTAGGCCCATAGGCTAATTCAAACTCATTAGGAGGCTATATATTGCTGTTAGACACATTCATTTGGATCATCACTTGATTTGGGATCTCTTTAATATAGAAAACTTCACATTTTTTCCTTGGGGGATATTTCTTGGAGATGGATGAATTTTGACGTATGGATTTGGGCTATTTATCTTGTCTTGGAGCTTTGTCTTGTAAACGAAATCTTGATTGGATACACCATAACGTTGTAAGTAAAATTTTGATGTTATTATATTTGTTATTGCATACTGCTAAAATTAGGGCTAGTTGTTGCATGATTGAAATGTGGAATTGAGCATGTTTTGGCTAATTTAATGTATGGGCCAATGTTATATGAATGAAATGTCCTAGAGATTATTTGTCTCGATAAGATTGCATCGTTTTCTTTGAAGTATAAATGCTTGAAGGTCGCTTTTCTTTTCTTTCTCTCAACATTGGACGAAGCTAACTTTCTAGATCTCCTCGTTCAAGAAACCAAGTTTTTACCCATCATCATCCTTGACTCCATATCCCCAAGTGAATTAGGCACTGATCCCTAAAAGGGGTGATCATCCCCTTCACCTTTTTCACCTTTTATCACTTTTTCCAGGTCTAGCCCTCAAAGGTCACCTAGGGCATCAATTTCTCGAGAATTGACCCAAGGAAAAACTTTTATCTCCTACAGGCTACAGCGTTGGTGGGTCCCCTCTCTCTCCTCCAAATTTGAGGCAATTCTAACAGTGGAATCGTCGGGAATCCCAAGCCCTAGCTCTAGGATCGAATTTTGCCTAGGCATCCCCAAGGCTAGACCTCAATAGGATCAATTCAACCTTTTGAAGTAAATATTCTTGTTTGGTCCTTTCCCTTCACCTTGTCTGGGATAGGAACATCATTGGTTGTTGCATTCCATCCTCGAACCTGGGTCGGGTCCACCAGTCCCAGTTTTCAATAAAGATTATTTGTCAAGGACCATTTGGGAATCCAAGCTTCCCAGGGATTATAGGGATTGATAAACTCGTCCATAAGTATATTCCTTCTCCCTCAACCCTCCAATCCTCACCCCTTACCCTTGGAAGACCAAGTCCCTTGGTTAAAGAGCAAGCTAGTTCCATTCTTCACTCCATCCTCGTGAAAGGGTTTCTAGGGTCACCTTCCACCTATTCATTGACATATACTTTACAAGTGACCCCTACACTACCGGGACTCCTCTCATTGGTGAAAGTCCCTAAAGAGCAGGGATACTTGGCTGTGGTGACAATGGGCTAAGCCTCCACCGTTGCCCTGAACCTAGCAGTTGCCCTCTTAGGAACCCCTTTAGGTCCCTTGCTAGTTTGAGTGATAACATTTTTGGCATCATTGCCGGGGACACGAGACATGTGTTTCATTCCCTGTACGACATATCGACATATCATTATTGGCGGCTCCATTGGAAGAACGAAGCCCTAGTTGTTCATTGAACTTTAAAGTCGATGCTTGTAGGGTGAAGCAAGCAATTTTCTAGGCATCTTTAATTTCACCCCAGCGACTCCTACATATGTTTCATGTACACCTCAAATAGGTTGTCATTCTTTTGTAAATTTCCCACTTTGGACATTGCTAGTATCCCTGGACATCCTAATCATGTCGCAGGAAGAATGCTACGTGGGATGCCCGTGTTTGATGGTGATCCATTCTCTGCAATTAACCACGTAGAAAGATTTAATGCACATAGTTCAAAAGAGAAGGTTGTCCACCAAGATGTCCTTATGTTATTATTCATGGGATCTCTCGGTGGACATAACTCATGGTTGCATGATCATGAACCTAAGATCATCTCATCTATTGAGGAGTTCATTGATAGATTTCTTACACATTTTCAAGTACATCCTACATTAAGCATCCAAGAGGAAGCCCTAATCGAGCATCATCAAGAAATTAAGAATCTAGGTAATGAGCAAAAAGATGAGTCCTCCTTGGGTCCACATGATGAAAACAGTGATTTTGAGGACACATGCACTAGGAAGGATGAATTTATGGAAAGTGAAATTGAGACCAACCCTACCTTTCTCAAGGATATTACTCCCGACGAATCCTCTTTTGAAAACCTTGAGAGAGATGATCCCATTAGCCCCTTGAAAGATGACATTAAAGATTATTTCCACACTGAAAAGGAGAAATGGGAAATTGTTGGTCCTCAATTTGATTGTGCTCCCATTTATGACACCGACAAGGAGGATGAGATTGGCCTTCCCTTCCCCTCAGGCACTATTTATGATGACATACCCATTGATAACCCTAGGAAGGGGAGTCTTCATTTGCCTTTGCATAAAGAGGGGCAGTTGGAAGTGACAAACTTTTCTTTTAAAAGAGACCCGATCTTTGATACTAGGGGAATTGATAAGGCTCCCACTTCTCCTGAGTATCATTTTATGTTCAAATCACTTGAGCCTTTAGATTATGACTTTGGAAAAGCACAAACCGTTGAATACAATACTTCTTTCTCCCTGTTTCCTATTGGTCATCATCTTGGGTCTTCATCCGGTGATTCCCTCACCCCTGGTCATATCATCTCAAGTAACTGTGAGCCCTTTTCCCTCCCGAGTATAATGTCAAGGAAAAGCCCATCACTGATTATACTTTTCCTCCTTGGACGCACCCTCGAGGTTTTGATCACTCCATAGTCTCCCTCTCCAGTGTAGTCATCATGTGCAACCTACTTGTGTTTCTCCATCTCGTTGGCCTCCATTTCCTACTAATCATGACCCGATGAAGGCCATAAGCCACCACGTAAATAATAAGGACGACGGTGGAGGATATGTCGGAGGTCGTCATCCATCGAAATTTTATGAGCTTGGTTGTTGACATCTTTATATTTTGGTTACAAGAGAAGATCTCACGGACTAGATTACATCATTTTCTCACTTCTTCTCACATAATCATCCATGTGTGGGCGTCATATTTTCCCCATCTCCCACCCACAACATCCTCCATGTGTTTGGATTTGCATTCACTTTGGGATTTGCTACATAAGTAATCATACTGGCAGGTATATGTATATTGATACGATGATATGTTGGTTGCACTGGCGTTATGATTACACTTAGCATTAGCATTATCACAAGCATGTTAAGGTAGCATGATGATTTTTTCATTGGAACTAATCGCATATGATGTTTCTCATAATAGATTAGATTGCATTTAGGTTAACAATAAAATAAAAATTTCATATTTTGTTTCTTGTTGGTTTATGGGCTGACATTAAGCATGAGTGATCATAAGACACCGTGAAAAATATGCTACCTCGTGGCTTTGATCTTTAACATGTGCAGATAACAGGTCTACAATGACCAAGAGATTGTTGGAGTTCTCGTGACCTCCCGTTTGAGCAGCCTCGTCCACTTCTTCGAGAGATCATATCCCAGTTAAAGGCAGATGTTACCCACCACTTTGTGGGTGATATCCCCAAGAGAATTTTTTGTCCATGATGAACCTCAACCGGCAGGCAGCATCTCCTTGCAACCTCCTACTAGCTCGTTGTGCCATTTCTCTGCCACCTAAGCTAGCCATGTGCTCCCTCACCCACCTGTATTGATCATATGATTGAAGCTGGGCCTCCCGAATCTAAAGGTATGTCTTGTCATTTGGTAATTGAGTATTGGGTTTACTTATCATGGATACTTATGGGTGTGGATTGATGGGGGGATTTGGCGAAAAGAGCGGGCTTAGTTTGTGCTCTTGTCCCCTTGATCTCTATTGGTTGTTACCCTTGGATCTTAGTCCCGTGGGATCTCCTTTATTGACCATTTGGTTCTAGGGTGGTACTGCTTGGGAAACCCCAACTTTGGGAGTGTGGTCCCACTCCTTTACCTGCACATATTACTCCCTTTCCACTCACTATAACCTCATTCATCATTTCTCCCAACTGGGCCCACATTTCCATTTTGGGTCCACATAGGGCCAACCACCTTATCCCTTTGCCCCCCAACCTTGGGTCAGGCCTAGAATGATGTCTCGAAGGTTGAAGCAGCTAAAAGAAAAATAAAATCATAATTGGCCACATTTAACAGGAAATTGTACCACAAAATGCAAAAGATGGTCAAGACAAAATAATCAACACGTGGGCAAAAGCCAATGCATGAGCTCTACCCCAATCCATGGCCATCACCCTGGTCTCATGCCCTAGATGAGCCTCCTTTGTCATTCACGAACCCATGATTGTCCCAACCCCTGGAGGGCAATGAATCGCCCTACCCTAAAAGGGGTGATCACTGCCATATCTTACACATCATGCTCGTCCTTTGAGCTCCAAGCAGTTAATTAAAGAAAATTCATAAAAGGCAAAAGGCATATAAAGAAGGGTGGAAAAATCAAGGTCGGGGAACCTCATGTACCACGATTGCTCCCTCCTATACATTACATCCTCAGGTGTGGGCTTCCCCTTATCTAGCTACCCCTATGCCCCAATATGTGGCCCGGCATTGCCCCTCTCATTCCCTACTCCATTCCACTTATTTATCACTTACCACCCCCATTAGAGAGATGTACCTTGGGCATAATATCCCCTTTAAGGGTTGAAACCACCTAATAAGGTACTTGGCTAACCCCCTTTGGAGCTTGAAGACACTAGCACATGCCAAAGCCCACTATGGAAGGGGATGCCATTATGAAGTGCCCACTTTGTTATCCATGATTTGTAAGCTCTTTTACCCGATTATTTTAATGACTGGTTGTACTGGAAGCCTAGGGGACGCATTGGATCTTATACAGGATTACAAGTGGTTTCCATTTGGGTTTGGTCTCCCTATATGGGATCCTAACCCCCAGAGGTCTACATTGGCACATGTAGGGTGTGCATAGAGAGCCATTCGGCTACACAGCAGCAGACAGCACTCCACGGATCTTCATGGATGCTTAGAGACTACTAGCGATCCACTTTTGGGATGATAGTGATATGCTTGGTACATTATGCCCAGTATGCCCCCATAAGAGCCCCACACTCTTAGCAAGTGTCCCAGGACTTGTACGATGTCATGGCAGCATTCATTCCACCACTTGGACCCTTGCAGAGGATCTAGAGGCATCTATGATTCATATGGAGACCAATGGGGTCATTTATGTGCCCTCCAGAACCACTGGGAGCACCACAAGTCTACTACTTGGAGAACAAGGGGCCACCCCCTTGTGCATCATATTCCGAGGAATTTATTCCTCAATATGGCACTTCAAGATATTATTGGGGCTTTGGAGGACCTCACGACATGTACATATCATTATTTGGCCCCTTGTGAGGCCTATTTTTACACTTGTGAGCTAGTTTGGTGGGCTTGTCACCAATAGGGGTTTTATTTGAACGTTATTTTATCATTAGGGGCTAATGTAGGCCCATAGGCTAATTCGAACTCCTTAGGAGGCTATATATTGATGTTAGACACATTCATTTGGATCATCACTTGACTTGGGATCTCTCTAATATAGAGAACTTCGCATTTTTTCCTTGGAGGATATTTTTTGGAGATGGATGAATTTTGACGTATGGATTTGGGTTATTTATCTTCTCTTGGAGCTTTGTCTTGTAAACGAAATGCTTGTTGGATATACTCTATAACATTGTAAGTAAAATTTTGATATTATTATTCTTGTTGTTGCGTACTACTAAAATTGGGGCTAGTTGTTGCATGATTGAAATGTGGAATTGAGCATGATTTAGCTAATTTAATGTATGGGCCAATGTTATAAGAATGAAATGTCCTAGAGATTATTTGTCTCGATAAGCTTGCATCGTTTGTTTTGAAGTATAAATGCCTGAAGGTCACTTTTCTTTTCTTTCTCTCAACATTGGATGAAATTGACCTTCTGGGCCTCCTTGATCAAGAAACCAAGTTCTTACCCATCATCATCCTTGACTCCATATTCCCAAGTTCATAAGGCACTGATCCCTAAAACGGGTGGTCATCCCCTTCACCTTTTTCACCTTTATTACTTTTTCCAGGTCTAGCCCTCAAAGATCACATAGGGCATTAATTTCCAAAAATTGACACAAGGAAAAACTTCGATCTCCTACATGCTATTGCATTGGTGGGTCCCCTCCCTCTCCTCCAAATTTGAGGCAATTCTAACAGTGTAATCTCCGGGAATCCCAAGCCCTAGCTCTAGGATTGAATTTTGCCTAGCCATCCCCAAGGCTAGACCTCAACAGGATCAATTCAACCTTTTGAAGTAAATATTCTTGTTTGGCCTTTTCCCTTCACCTTGTCCAAGATAGGAACATCATTGGTTGTTGCATTCCATCCCCGAACCTGGGCTGGGTCCCACTTCTTAATAAAGATTATTTGTCAAGGACCATTTGGGAATCCAAGCTTCCCAAGGATTATAAGGATTGAGAACCTCGTCTGTAAGTCTATTCCTTCTCCCTCAACCCTCCAATCCTCACCCCTTACCCTTAGAAGACCGAGTCCCTTGCTTAAAGAGAAAGCAAGTTCCATTCTTCACTCCATCCTCGGGAAAGGATTTCTAGGGTCACCTTCCACCTATTCATTGACATATACTTTACAAGTGAAGTGATCCCTACACTACCGGGACTTCTTCCATCAGTGAAATTCACTAAAGAGCAAGGAGACTTAGCTGTGGTGACAATGGGCTAAGCCTCCACCGTTGCCTTGAACCTAGCAGTTGCCCTGTTAGGAACCCCTTTAGGTGCCTTGCTGGTTTGAGTGGTAACAGGTTAGAAGGGTCCTAGTGTTATTTTGCTTGCTATCCTATCACTGTGGATTGTAAAATTTGCAGTAAAAAGCAAGGACGACAGCAAAACCCCTTGAAAATGACCACCCAGATACTGCCTTAGTGCTCTAGATCAATGATCTAGGGGTCGCTAGGGTAGTAGATGTGAAATGGACCCTATAGGATCACTCCAAAGCCTTAATCAATAGCAAGATACAATTTCTAGCAAGCTAAAAATTGATTATGTGAGGTTAAGGGATCAAATCCCACTAGGTACTCTACCCAGAAAATTTCCAGCAAGGAGATTTTATTCATAACAGCTGAAAATATTGTTTTACTAGTCTAAATTTAAAAGATAAACGAGCATATTTAATGTAGAGCCTATCTACAAAGTTTCAAAGTAAAATACTTAGTTGTAATGTGCTTGGAACCTTGAAAACCAACAAATATGTGATGCGACAGTAAGAAAATAACACATATCTGCAATGTAAAACTCAATACACCCCAAAATATGTGTGATAAAAGCTCGAGATTTGGTATATTGATCATTGGCTAAGATTTAACTTTAAAACTCAAGACTAGCTATTAAAGATATAAAATTTGAAAAATTAGCTATTTAATTATGCTAAAATAAAACAAGAAAATAAAAAGATTTTGGTTTTTTGTATATAAGTGGTTACTGAAGATGCCTTACCTTGTACCACAACAATTTACCTCAAGAAGCCAAGTTGTGAACCACAATTGCACTTAGGTCGATCTTGTCTCTTGGACACTAAATTGAACTTTGTCTCAAGTAGAGAATACAACCCCTGCTTATGTCTTAATATTCTTTCACACCTTCGGATCCAACTAGGAGTGGCCCCTAGTGTGGCTTCTTCGATCTTCAAATGAACTATTCGATGAGTATTATTTTTCTCCTAGTTGAAGCTACCTCCTAGAAGATTGGTCCCACCATCATTCAGATGACCCGCCCACAACAAAAGACATGGCATAGACTAGCGCCTAGTCCACCCTTTCCGCGTCACTATGACGCCCCTCAACAAATTATTCCTCCAATTACTATGTAATCTTACTTAGTGCTAAAAAAATTATATTAAACTTGGTTACAACAATGATCAAGAAAATGCAAAATAAGAAAATTCAGCCCACATAATGTTTTTTACACAAGTTTGCAAAATAAATACTTTTATTATGGCATAAAATGATCTCACAAAAAAACAAAAAATCATCTAGAGCAAAGGCTAGCCTTTTATAAAACTTTTCTAATAGCTAGATAATAGCTATCTAACCGCTATTTGATTCCTCTAGGAAAAAAAATTACTTTTCATCCACATGTTAGATACTAAGTAATTTGGATAAAATATTACATTTACATTCCATAATTTGCCCACAAGGGAGATTAACTTTAGTCATAGTGACCCAAGAAGCTCAATGTTCCTTTTTTCCATATCCCCAAAAATTGAAAATATGTAGAATAGTAAACTTTGGAAGCCAAACATTCCACTTGGAGCCCCAACGCTCAACCCCAATAACTAGCTTGAGGCTCCACTTCGTCCATGCAACCCAACTTGGTCCATCTTGGAGTTTGATTTGGTTGAAGGAGAGTTCAATTTGACTTTACAACAGCTAGAAAAGTGTCCACTCGTCAATTTCTTGGCCCATGTTTGATCCGAATGGAAATTTACCCATCGCAATGTAACTAAAGGCCATAAATAACTCACCCATGGTATTATCCGCCCATAGTATTTGCCCACCCATGGTAATGTAACTAAAAAAAGGCATAAAAAACCAGCCTCACTCTGTAAGAGGACAGATGGTCCAGCACAATGTAGTGGCAGTCATCATTCTCATCTAATAAAAAAATAGTTTTCTGATTTATTTTCTGGGTTGGTTTACTGCGTGGGTTTCTTCTTTCACTTCCTAGTGCGACAATCACTCGTATCTTGGCCCCCCCAAGATCTGGATCAGTGGTATCAGAGCGAGTTACAAATTCATGGAAATTGGGGTTTCAAAATGGTCGATTCAATGACCATTATCTGCGTGAAGAAGGTTGAATACCATTTGCTCCGTTGAATACCATGTTAGATAGAGATTTCACAAGCGAGACAGAGATTATATTTGGGTTCCTATGTTTGGGTTTACCATAAAGGGTTATTAACAAAATGTGCAAGGACAATCCTCTTCACCGTACAGTCATCGGACACAACTTTGTCCTCGCTACGCCACTAATACTACATTGCTTCCTCTTCTGCAAACTCGTCAACTTATTGTTACTACAACAACCATTAGAGAACGATAAAATCCCTTAAAACAACGTTGCCACTTCCCATGGGTGTTATGGTCTGGGCCGTTTACTAAATTCGTGTACTGGAAGCGAAGTATCAAGTTGCTCTGCTCATTTCTAATCTGTCTGGTTGATTGGACGCTTGTATCTTTGTATTTTTTTTTAATGCTTCAGTTTGCACCCACACCGGATTAGATGCAACATTATGGTGATCATACAACTCTTTATCATTCAATGCTCTTTGTGAATATTTTGCAGTCAAGTATGCATTTTCTAGCTTATCATTGCAATTTCTCCATCCTCCTTCTGTCACGAGGGATCGCTCTAATATGGATAAAGCTCAACAAATGTCTCAAAGTACATTGAAATTTTTATTTCAATTCAACGGTTGTTCTACATCAAACAGTGGCAGATTGATGACATCTCCCCCTTAGACTCAGATTCAGTAGATCTTTGAAGCAGCATCTGACTCCTCTCTTCAATAGGCAACTAGCCAAGTGCCTCATTAAGCAGGCCAAGAGGTATAATGAAGACGATGACCAGGGCATCATCTTGCCCCTTTCTCCCATGTACGTTGAGCAGTTCCAAAACATGATGTTACAAACGTGTAGGATTTAAACTTGAGATCTCCCAGTATAAAGTTGAAGACGAGTGTCTATTACTCATAGCGCAGCCCCAGCCTAAGGTGCAGGGACCCGTTTCCTAAGACGCGGTCACTGTTTGGGCTAGGTTGCCTTGGGAGCTTCATCTAGCAACCATCGCCACCAATCATGCCTCAGCAACTGCATCCTCTTTGATGGCTCATCGCTAGGATAGAGCGACAGCGGGGATCTTGGCTCATGGTCACCTGCTTTCGAACGTCTGTGATTTCCTCTGCCATGTTCTTAACGACCATGGTCGCTAGTCCTCTAAGTGTGAATCTTGCTGCAAGGGCCATCAAGAAGACCATCGGGTGGATGGATTGGGCGCTCGTAGCGTTGGTGCCCGATCTGGTGTCTCTAACCATTGTTGCACTTCTTCTTTATGTGAACTACCCGCCCTCTAACAAGAGCAGTGTAGATGTGTTGAAGCTCACTAAGGAGAAGCTGAAGAAAATGGGGTCGATGACCAAGAATGAGACCATCATGAGCATCACGTTGCTGGTCACAATGGGCCTTTGGATATTTGGGGGAATGTTCAAGGTGGATGTCGTCACTGTAGCAATCCTTGGTTTGTTTATCCTTCTCTGCACAGGTGTTGTGACATGGAAGGAGTGCCTGGCTGAATCGGTAGCTTGGGACACCTTTACATGGTTTGTTGCACTAATTGTAATGGCAGGCTATCTCAAAAAGTATGGTGAAGTATATATCGGTATTGTAGATATTGTAATGCTCAATAATGGTTATCTATGCTATAAAATAAGAGGTGATCTTATGCGAATGTTTCCAGAATTGGTGAAAACAAAAAGAGACAAATTTGATCATATAATTATCCAAACAAGAGGTCTTACAAACCCTACATGGATAATTCAGACATTGCATGTTGTTGTCTTCATCTACTCTCTATTCCCAAAATCACCTTATTCATTACATTCATACACTCTAGGCAGACTTCTCTACAAGCAAGGAGGAAGAAACATGTCGTGTATAACCGCCTTTGATCTGAAATGGGGCACTAAAGGCTTCTTTTCAGCTTACAAGAACCTCTCCCACTTCCAAAGCTTAAATATTTCCAAGATCTAGCTTATGATTAACCAATTGCGGAATTAAAAGTATTTTAAATAGGTGTATGCTTGTGTTTGTTTTTAGATTGTTCAAGTGCTTATGTACATTAGCTTATGCTGATATTTAAACACACATAACAGTAAATAACGCAGCAAACTAGCAAACACATAAGACAACAATATAATATGGAGTTCACCCAAACCTCTTGGGCTACATCTCCGTGAGCTCTAGTCAACTCAACTAGGCTCTCTGGGATTATGGCATAAATTCTTTTACAAGCTCCACGCTCAACTCCATTAATTTACAACTGAACCTATGGGTTTAGAATACCATCTTATCTCATTGGCTGTCCATACTCTGCAGACAAATCTAAGCTTCTCTGGACTAGACTCCTTCAATCAGCGCTCTGAGCTATCTTGAGCTCTAGCCTGCACCAACTCCCTCAGAATTCTTTCACTGTCTCTGGAATACCTTCTTCTATCTTCAGCACACTTTGGACACCAGCAACAGCTGGATCATTTGATCTCTTTGTTGTTCTCTCGGCTTTGGCTCTCCCTCTAGCTCTGGCTCTTCGCTCTGGCTTCTCTGAGCTCTCTGGTTTTCACTCGACCTCCAAGCGACTCCAAAAACTCTGCCTCTGTCAATTGTGCTCTCTGGCTTTGTGAGGCATCCTTCCGGCTCTACGACTTCCCGTCCATTTCTCTATGTTTAATCATTCCTTTGTCTCTTCGACTGGCCCTCTAGCTTTTGGCTCTGTGGCTCTGCGCATTACAAACGCATCATTGTTACAAAACACCCGCTTGCAGCGTGGTACAATGATTAGGGACAGTTACAAAGGAATCGGGGCCTTTCTTCAAGGGAAAACCGAAAACGGAACAAAATTCCAATACACAGAAATAGACTGAAAATACACTATCGAGCACAAAATCCGGACTTCAAATAGAATGTAGCCGCATCTATAAACCTATCAGGTCCGCCATTGCATCGCAAATCACAATTGCATGGCGTATTGGCCAAAAAACCCAATACACAGGAAATACAAAGAAATCCAGCATTTCTGGATTTCAAATATTATGAAATCGCGTCCATAATTCCCATCGGGTCCGCCTTCTATCGGCATATCGCAATCGCTTAGGTGAGAGGTCAAAACCTCAATATACGGGAAATACAAAGAAAATCCGAATAAACCGGATTTCAAATTTTATGCATTCGAGCTTATAATTCCCATTGGGTCCGCCCTTTATCGGCATATCATAGGTCGCAATGTGCATTGGCCCTTTGTATCAGGGACTACCAATCGCCAATTGCCAATCAAATCAAGACCATCCATTCTTTTTCCGATCCGACGGCTGATATCGCACATCGCATATCGCTATCGCATTGGCCCTTTGTATCGGGGATCACCGATCGTCAATCGTCGATCACTCTGCTCAAATCCTGACCGTTGATCTGACTCCTCGATCCGACAATCGATATCACATCATGGCATATCGCATATGTAACAGCCCGAGGGTTCTTTCCATATACCATGGGCTGTGCCGATGCGATCCCGCTTTATCGCAATCGGCTTCGCCTGGGTTCCCGATATCGCATGCAGCCTACCTCCAACCCGATATATCCGAGATCGCTAATAGAGGGAGTCCTTCCGTCTTTGGTCTAAGTCCTCCTTTTAACCCTCCGATGCGATTTTCCCTTAAAGAGCCTTTTATGCCATTTTTCTAAGAATTTGCCTCATTTTCAAAGGACAGAGGGCAATCTTCTTTCTGCGATAACTTCTTCATCTGAAGTCCATTTTAGCCCATTCAAATTGCAGTAGATTCAAAATGACGAGATCTATGCAATGGGACTATTTCTAAGAGCATTCCCTGGACTTTGATTTTCCTCTGTGAGAACATTTTAGACTTTGAAGTCTATTCTAGATCCATTTTGGATCACACCTTTCCACTAAAAAGAACTTTTGGTCTCCAAAAGACTGATATACTGATCTGAACAGTAAATGAGAGTAACAGCACCCTCTTCTTTTAGCCTCCATACACTTGCCTTGCATAGTGCCTCTTGTTGACCCTGCCGCCCGCACCTACCTACCAGTTAGCGAGAAAAGTCTTCAACCCCACAAGGTGTGGTTGGTGGCAGGGAACTCAGAGAAGGGGTTGTCACACTGATCCCAACTCTCTCCGTTTTAGCTATCTCCTAGGTTAGCTAAGGGGGGTGGTCCCTAAATGGAAAGCTAAGCTAAAAGCTAAGATGTAAAGTTCTAGGAGAATTATTAGAGTTAAATAAGATTGTTAATCTAAGATCTATAAGCAAAACATGATATAAGCAATAGCCATTAACCATACGATAAGCCTGAAACACATAAATGACCAGTGCCTTCAACACGTTGCTCTTTCAGAAATGAAAAGATTTTTATTTGTATTTCTTTTTTATGCTCAGAATGAAAACAAATGCTTTTAGATGAAAGGAGAAAATTTGTGATAACTTTTCAAAATAGAAACTAAGCTAAGGGCTCCAGAAACTCCCTCTTGAGTAAATCTTTTTTTGGTGTCTAATGAGCTTGCTAGCTTGAACAGCATGTGGGACCCTTGATATCCTTGGAGGTGACTATTCCCGCCGAAGAAGTCCTCGCCCTCCAATAGAGCTGGCAACCTATCCCTTGAAAACACAGAAAAC
>APFE031689200.1:359730-373621 GCA_000404065.3 Pinus taeda
TCTACATAAGAGCATAGATCATCTCTAAGTAGATGATACACGAGGTAGTTGAACTCAATTGAAGACAAGTTGCTTCAACTGATTCTCCCAGGTGACTCCATCACCATGTTGCACCTATCATTGTGCTGCTCCTCATCATCATGTTGCACCTCACCGTGCTGCACCATGCTGCACCCATGTGCCATTGGTGCACCATGTTGCCATACTGCATCTCCCATGTGCTTGTAGCTCCATGCTTGCCACTACTATCCATTGTGATCACAGCACCATGCTTACCATGTTGTCCCATTGTAACATTGTTGTACCATGTCATAGCTTGTTGTCCTATTGTGTTTGCAGCACCGTGTTTGTTGTTGTCCCATGTGGCATGTTGTACCTTGTCGTTGTCCTAATGAATTTGCAACACCATGCTATTGTTGTTGTCCCATTGTAGCCTTTCCATTTGTGATATAGTCTAGTTAGGGCACTTCGGGTCGCTGCCACAGCCCTCAAACAGTCACCTAGGCAGCCCTTAGTCTCCACACTATCCCTTGCCGTGATGGTATGGCCTGCGGCCTACCATACAGCCTTGTTGTAGCTTTTATGGCCCACACATCACACTTAAACCAACCCTTAATTTCTGCGGCCTAGGCAAGTAAGGCTTCTCTCCACTCGCGCTGTTATTCTGGGCACTATACAGCCTCAAACACTTCCACATTGTCCCTGTTTTGAAGTGGTTAGGCCTGTGGCCTACCACAGTCCTAGCTGTCACCTACAGCCCTCTTCAAAACATAGTTCCTTACCTTGTTTGCTGCCCAACAGAACTGCGTTTAGCCCTGAACACACTTGGCCTTCTTGTTGTAGCAACCAACCCTCAAAACTGATCCTAGAAGGTTCCACGTTGCCTTCTTTTCCTCGCTGGAATGTTGCCTTAGCTGCGGCCTAGTTACAACAGCAAGGTTCCTTTACTCGACCTGTTACAAGAGAGAACAGACCTCAAAACATCCACGGCTTGGCCTCCTTAATCTCCTCTACATCACGATGTCCTAGAATCTCCTTAGGACAGCGTATGGGATTGCTATGTAACATCCCTCATTACCTAGGGCACCTAACCCTCCTTGATTGTGGCTAGGGGTAGTGTGTGAGTCTTCCTTAGGTAGCAGCGTAGATAGGCCCTCCTTGACTGTGGCTAGGTGTCATGACCCCTTTAGGACAGCATTTAGATCTCTCCTCCATAACTGCTTTGAGAGCTAGATCATCCTCCTTAGGATTGCGGCTAGGGCATCCGCCTTAGGACTGCATTTAGGGCTTCCTCCTTAGGACTGCGTTTAGGGATTCCTCTCTTAGAACTGCATTTAGGGCTTCCCCTCTTAGATTTATCTTCCACTAAAACCCAGAACAAGTGGAGATAAATCAAGAATGAAGTGTGTGAAATGACTCTCAAGTCATTTCGTTTTATACTAAAACGTTGAGCACATGTGGGGGTTATTTGGTTGTTGGCCGACCTTGACGAATTGTCTTATAACACAAATAAATTCATAACTCCATGAATACTTATCGGAATCGGATGATCTTTAGATCAATCCTACACCTCTCGATGAGAGGGATCCAAGAAAAATATCAACTGCTATAAATAAGATGACCCACATGGAGTTTGGCCCTAGTTGCCAATTTTAACAAAAGGATACTCCAACATTTGAACAAATGTGGAATGCATGCAGTCAAGAAAAAGCGCAAATATCATTAGTAATTAACAAGGAGGATGAAGAACAAAATACCTCTAATGCCTATTCTACTCATCACAAGAAGAAGGGAACCTTCAAGAAGTTTAAAAGACCAAAGAAGAAAGTTGACCTATCCAAGATTGAATGTTACAATTGTCACAAGATGAGTCACTACAAAAATCAATGTCCGGAGAATCCAAGGAATAATAAGAGAAATAGGGATCAAGCAAATGTTACCAATGAAGCTCCACCCAAGAAGAACAAGACTGAAGAATTGGAAGTCAAGGACTTATACTACTAAGTCATCTCATATATATCTCGTTTTAGTCTTCTATTTTAAGTTTTGAATTGTTTTCCTTTATGTTTTGATTTCTAGGGTTTGTAGGTCTAACATATCTTGTTAGAACATTTTTAAATTATTTTGATGAGTTATAGGTATCCCTCTAGATTGGATTAGGAGGGAGCCCTCACCATTTTACAGTGTTCCACGGGGACTCACCCCCACCCCTAGGGGTCTAGTTTCCTAGCTCCCCCGCACTCCGGGGACTTGGGGACGAGAAGGGGCCATTTCCCCACGCTCCCAAAAAACAGGGAACGCAAGGGGACGTGCCAGGGGGACGTTTCCTTGTGCTAAGGGGTCGTTTCCGAAAAGAGGGTCGTGAGGGGTGAGGTCGAGGGGGGATGTGGGGGGTCAAGGGGCCCGATTTTTTTAAATAAACTTTTGTTTATAATTAAAATTTAACATTAGTTTTAATACTTTAGGGTTTCAATTCGTTTTCTTATAAATTTATTCATTATTCGCCCTGGCCCCTCACTCCATTCACAATACACTCCTAGTTCCTCTGCAGCAGAGAGGAATTGGTCCACATATAGCTTCATCCACTCTATCAAGAGGAACAAGCTTACCTCAAAAAGAGCGGAGAAGTTAGTTGTTGTGCACAATGCCTTACGTCTTGAGCATAGGAAGACCTGAGTATTTGAAGGGACCAACAACACGATGGGATGTAGATCCAGAGGATGATGCACAGGTAGATATGGAGGAGAGACTTGATGAGAGACAGATGGGGTTGGTTGGTGTGCCACTTAGCATGTTTGAGAACACTAGTGATTCAGATTCAGATGGTGATATGGTTGATCCTTATTTATTCACGCAGTAGCTAGATGCAGAGACCAGCAAGGCATTACCTTGAGGCTTGAGCAAAATTATGCTCGTTTATCTTTCGATATGTTGATGTTCTTATGTTATTCTGACTCTATAAAATTTTGACTCTTGATGTATCAGACTTGACTTTTATAATTTTATGTCAATATTCATTGTTCAGTATTCAATGTTCATAGTAGGAAGTGGAACATCAACATGGTTTAAACTTTAATCATAATGTATGATGTATGACTATAAATTAGAATTTTAAATTTATATGATATTAGATAACAATATTCATATCAATGATCATGCTTTGCAGCTTTTCAATTCAAACCCAATTGTCATAGTGGACTCAATTTATATATTAGATTTTATATTTATAGGTTGTTAAGACCTTGACATCCCCCCACGTTTCCTAAAAATTGGCGGGGAGCTTTTGCATAAGCCGCTCCCGCGTATCCTCGTTCCCTCGCCCCCTCGTCCCAGAACCTTGGTGAAACATTGCCATTTTACCAAAGATAAGTATCTTACTCCTTATCTCCTCTTTTATGGTTGGTTTCCCTCTCATATCAAGATGTGTTTATATTATATGCTAGTAAACTTTTATTTATATTTTCCTCAGTTAGGAAAGCTTACTGACTGCCCAAGATTATTGAGGAGACTTCAAAGGATAGACTTGAAGCATGGAAGAAGTTCTATTGCAAAGGAAGCTCGTCAAGATTTGACGTCCTACAAGGTTTGTTAAAGAACAATTCAAGGTATGTCTTAATCTACAAGTTTTGTTGCAAGGTTCTCTTCATAGAAGAGGTATGTTCATTCTCTTTTGAAATTTGCTTTACATTACTGATATCATTATGTCTAGGGTTTTGAATCTTAAAGATTCTTGTTAGGGTGATTAATCATTAGATTGAATGTACCTTCATTATACTATCATTTTGATCATTCTTGTCAAACCCTAACCTCTAAGGGTTCACTATAAAACCCTAGCCTCTTAGGGTATGCCAATGTTGATTATGAAACCCTAGTCTACTTAGGTTTGTCGATGAAGTCTAGAAGTTCTATTCTTTTTTATATTTAGGATTGGTATTGTTATGATAAAAACCCTAGTTCTTTAGGGTTTGTTGTTAATGTCAAAGTTAAATATTGAAACCCTAGATCTTTAGGGTTTGGTGAATTAGGATTTATGAACAAAACCTTTGAAATAGTTATAGTAAGATTCTAGGAATGAAGCCATAGGTGTATATTCGTTTGTATGATCGAAAACCTAGCCTGGAGAAAAATATTGTGTATCTAACTTCGATGTAATGATGTTTGTATTGATGAGAAATGTGTATATGTGAGTATGCTAACATAATTGTTGATGAAGTTTAGAAATTCTATTCTTTTTTATATTTAGGGTATTGGTATTGTTATGATAGAAACCCTAGTTCTTTAGGGTTTGTTGTTAATGTCTAAGTTAAATATTGAAACCCTAGAGCTTTAGGGTTTGGTGAATTAGGGGTTATGAACAAAACCTTTGTAATAGTTATAGTAAGATCCTAGGAATGAAGCCATAGGTGTATATTCGTTTTTATGATCAAAAACCTAGTAAAGATTGATATTCTAGGATATGATGATGTCGTTTTCGATATGATTTAGTTTTGATCATAAAATCTAGGGTTTGCATCAAATAGAGTTTGACATGTAATTCCAAAAGTATATTGTTGAAACCTTAGATGTATAGTAGGCTTGTTATTGTTGATATCTAAGGTTTTATGTCTCTAAGATGAAGTCTAGAGTTTATGACAAACCCTAGCAAAAAGTTGAAGCCAAGTATGAACCCAACTAGGTCTAGGTGATTGTTGTTTAAGGTCTAAATGTTTCCATTATAGTAACATGATTTTGTTAACTTCATGCTTTTGTATGTTTGTATTTGGTTGTACTTGCTATCAATCTTTTAAAAAATGGTCGAGCCGACTCCGACTCGGTCGAGCTAGACCGAGCCAATGCCTGGCCGGGTCGGCTCAGTGGCCGAAACGGATTGGTTGGCCAGGTTGTTACCAAACCAGCTCGGTCACCGACACAAAAGCACGACCTGCGGAATTTTTTGGGGGGGAAATTGGACCCCATAACCAATTCTAATTTGGCTTAGGGTTATTTTGAGGTCCAGTTACATCTCCCAACCCTATAAAAGCTACCCAAACCCTTTCATTTCCTCACAGCTATCTCATTGCACTTGTATGAGAATTTGTGAAGAGTTGTGGAGTTTGTTTTTGGAGCAGCAGTGAGGAGTCTTGGGCAAGCATTGGAGCAGCAATGAGGAGCTCCTTGGGCAGTCATTGGAGCAGCATTTAGGAGTTGGTTTGTTGGAGGAGCATTGAGGAGGCAGTTTGTGCTTAGAGGTATTTTTTTTCATTTCTAAAATATGTTTTTGCTTATTTATTCTTTTGTGTAAATCTGGAAACTGAAGAGACTTTTTTGTAAAAGAAATGAACTTTGAAGCAAAGTTATTTTCTTTTGTTTTCATTTTCAGATTTTTTTTCCTTTCTTTTCCAAGTCAAAAAATGGCTCCTAGTGTGAAAGATGTTGCTTGGGCATATGTTGAAATGGTTGATAATCAAATGCATTGCAATTTTTGCCATAGAAAAATTAAGGATGGTCCTGGGGGCATTCATAGGCTGAAACAACACTTGACTGGTATTAGAGGCCAAATTACTCCATGTGAATCACCAAAAATTGGGGAGATTAGGAAGGAGTTGATAGATAGCTTTGAGAAGTTTCAGGAAGAAAAAGTTAGGCAAAAATAATAAGAGGTTGAAATTGGGAGGAAGAGGAGCATACAACAAATGATGGCTACCAACACCCATTTTGATTTTGAGGGCTCTTCATCTATCCCTTGTACTAATGCATCCAACCCTTTCCACTATGTTCCTCCCTCTTTGGAGTCCATGCAAGAAAAAAGGGGTAAGGGCAAAATGAAAAAGAAGGGTGATATGAATATCAAAAGTTATTTCATTGTCATACCCTCCTCTCCATGAGATGCACATGGTCCTCAAGCTAGTAGAAGTAATATGCGACCCACTTTAGATTACCATTGGAAGAAAGAATTGAGGGAGACCGCTTGTGATTACATAGCTAGATGGTGGTGTGATGTTGATATCCCCTTCAATGCTTCCCGTTCACCATATTATGAGCTTATGTTTGATGTCATATTTGCTGCTGGAAAGGGCTTCAAAGGCCCTACTATGCATGAGTTAAGGGGGTCTCGTTTGCGAAAAGAAATTTCCTCCATTGATAAGTATTTGAAAGATTTCAAAAACTCATGGACAAAAACAAGATGTACCATCATGTCAGATGGATGGACTGATCAAAGGAACCGTACCATCATAAACTTTCTTATCTTTTGCCCATAGGGAACCGTGTTTCTAAAATCAGTTGATGCATCTGATAGGGTGAAATATGGACAATGGTTGTTTCAGCTATTGGATGAGGTTGTTGAGGAGGTGGGGGTGGATAATGTTGTTCAAATCATCACAGATAATGCCTCTAACTATGTTCTTGTTGGTAAACTGTTAGAGGAAAAACACAAAACCATCTTTTGGACCCCATGTGCTGCACATTGCATAGACCTCATGCTTTAGGATATTGGCAAATTAGATTGGATCAAGAACACTATAGATCTAAGTAATCGGATTCGTTCATATAGCCCGGCGAACCCGAATCCCGCGTGTCCGATACGATTCTCTTGAAAATCGTATCCTAAAATCGGATTCGACGTGCCCTATTAGGATTCGTACGAATCCCGTGCATGGCCAGCGAATCCCAATTTTAGGATTCATATCCCAGAGAATAATGAGAAACAATTGTCTCAGTGACCAATTTTTCAGTATTTCTGGAGAAGAATGTATGTTTTAAGTTTGGTGGACAAAAGTTTGCCTATGTAGTTTCTAGAACAGAATTTCTAGGGTTAGATTTCTTTTGTTGGAAGCTTATTCTCATCCTCAATAGCCAATCTCCAAGCAAAGTTTGTATTGTAGATGTGTGTTCCTCTAATACTGGAGAATCATCAATATCATGTTTTCTCTGAAAAACAACGAACTTGACAAGATTCAAGAAGTGATCTGAGATTTGAAAAGACTTAAACTTCACTGCTCATACATTTAATTTGTTTGACTGTTATTTATCCATGATATGTTTGTCCTTTAGTTGGCAAAATATTTTTAAGACTTTTAGAGAAGCGGATGTTTAATAAGTCACTGGCATTGTTGGAAGAGACATGACACCAGATGTCAGATAATTTATCAACAAAAGTTAGCCCTGAGATGCAGATATTTGAATTTTGAAATAAAAGTCCGTATTGTCCAAAATTTTGTTCATCCTCTAGTAATAGGCATTTATGTTGCTAATATGCCTTAGATTATATTTCCCTGTAACCATTTTCCATTTCATATAAGTATCTTTGTCTTTTGTATGTACTATGCATGCTATAGATGAAGATCTATGTTTGAAATCAATAAATTTGTATCATTAATTAAAATTTGTGTAAGAAATATCTAGTTTTTAAAATATATATAATATATTATATATATATTATTTAATAAAATAATATATAACTAATCCTACGTGTCCTGTTCCGGGGGTTCAACGTGTCCAAACCCGACACTACGAATCCCGAATCCCTGTGTCAGGTGACTTAGCTATAGATCATTCCAAAAGCATAACAAAATGTATCTACAATCATTCATGGATTTTGAGCCCGATGAGGAGACACACAGGGGGCAAGGATATTATTAGGCCTGCCATCACTAGATTTGCAACTCATTTTTTGACATTGCAATCTATGCTTTCCCAACAAACTTGCAAAAGATGTTTTCCAGTGATGAATGGAATGAAAGCCAATGGTCTCACAAACAGGATGGCAAAGATTTGAAAAAGAAAGTTAATGAAGAAATATTTTGGAAAAAGGCAGTAGAGATTGTGAAGGTCGTTGAGCCATACTAGTTAAGGTGTTACGGTTGGTGAATGGGGAAAGATTGGTTATGGGCTTCATTTATGAGGCTATGGATCAAGCAAAGGAGCAAATAAAGACAGCATACAAGGATAGAGTGGCTAAGTATGGGCCCATTTGGGCAATCATTGATGAAAGATGGAACAATCAACTCCATCACCCTATACATGCAACTGGGTATTTTTTGAACCCAGGGTATCATTATAAAGCTCTGGAGGCAGGAATTTGGGTGGGGAGGTTACAAATGGATTGATTGACTGCATTGATCGCATGATCCCATTGGAGAGTGATCAGTTAGAGATACACTGACAGGTCACTTGTTTCAGCAAAGCCACAAGTACCTTTGGCAAGAACCTAGCAAAGATTGCAAGGGAATCAGATGAGCCAGGGAAACAAAAATTTCAATTTTCAAATTCTTATTTTATTAAATTGTATATAAATTGAAAGTTAGATATAATTTGTTGAGCTAACTCATTACACTACTATGTGTTTTGCAGCACAATGGTGGGAGGCTTTTGGTAGCCATTGTACTCAATTGCAGAAGTTTGCAATTCGTATTTTGAGTCAAACTTGCAGTGTTACTGGGTGTGAGCGCAATTGCTCTGTCTTTGAGAGGATTCACATGAAAAAGAGAAACCGTTTGGATCAAAAACGGTTAAATGATCTAGTCTATGTCTAATACAACCTCTGGCTCAGATGCAACCAATTGCTGAACAAAAGACCTGATTCAAATCCCATTGTGTTGGAAGATATTGATCCAACATCAGATTGGGTAGCGGAGAATCATCCAGCAGAGTTTGATTCTGATGAGGATTTTTATTTGGATTTACAGACGGAGGCAGCACTTGAACAAAATGTTCAGTTGAATGCAGATCCACTTGTACCAGCCTCAGGCCCAGCCCCAAAGTCCTCCAGTTGCAGGAACTTCCTCTGCTCAGCCACGACGGAAGCGCATATCTTGTCTACCTCAGCGTGCAGTTGTTGCATAGCCTGCTAGTGCTACCACTTCTACAGTTGCAATTGGAGAAGATGATAGGAGAAGCCATGGGTTTCCCTGTCTGACTTTGATTCAGAGTCTGAGCCAGATGATGTTGGCTCCTCTAGCAGTAGCTAGTATTACTGGTGACTAGTGATGTTTCACAATTTACTTTTGTTGTAGAGGCCATTTCTAGCCTCCTTGGTTATGTGTTTTTGTTTTGATCTCTATATCACAATCATGTATGTATTGGACTGTGCATTGGATGCCATTTTGATATAATATATATTTTCATGAGCCTACTTTGATCATATGTTGTCTTCACTCTATATTCTAAAGCTTTGTGTTTGGAAACATGAATGAAAATCTTAAAAATTATGTTTTTTTATAAAAAAATAAATATTTAATGTATTTTTTACAATGACCGGGTCATTGAAATCAAACCAGTCGATTCGATACTGAGTCGAAATCAGAGCCGACCCTCAGTCGTTTCTGAACCAGAGTTGGAGTTTTAAAACACTGCTTGTTATAAAAGTTTTGCAGGTACATAATCTTCAAGATGATGAAGATGTTTGTATGATAATAAGCAAGATGAAGGAAGTTATATAAACGATGATGATCAAGATGACCTTGACGTCATAAGAAGGAATGAAGCTGTGAAAAGTTCTCCAATATTATAGAAGAAGAAAATGGTTAATCTCCCTATGTTAAGAGGGAGCCTAGATAGAAGAAAGGATATATCTCCCAGTTGAGACGGAGGGCATATTATTACAGTGAATACCATGAAGAAAGAATGAATGAAAGTATTATGAAGAAATGTTCAAACATTAAACTTGAGACGATCTAAGGATCTATTTGGTGTTGCTAAAGAAATTAAAGAAGAAGAAAGCTTCCGAAAAATTGTATATGGATAACTTGATGATGAAAGCAACATCAAAATGATTGAGGTTTCTAAAGGTTTGTATTTACTTATATTTAAGTTTATTACTGATTGGGGTTGTGTTTGTACAAGTAAATCTCTCCATAAGAAGGTTGAACACTTTGGAAGCATGCTTGGACAAATGGATATATCTGGTTTAGTTTATAGGGAGAGATGAAGCATCTTATGGCAAGATGCTTAGGAGGACATCTATTCAGCCTATGTGTTGATGTCCATATTCCGAAGAGGGAAGGTGGCATTGGTCATGGATCTCTGACCTTGGATACGCACCTAGATCCTTGGGTTGGTGGTAGAGCTTAAAAGCCTATCGGTACCTAGACTGGCTAAAGCTTGAGTCCCTTAGTCCCCCCCGGATAGAATACCCTAGTCAGGTTTCTAGTCCGCAACACTAAGTGTGTTAGAACTCTTCGTAGTTCATTTTGAGATCTTCCATGTACCTCTATATATGTGTAATTATAAATACCTCCTTAGTTAAGAGGGAGCGTTGAAAAATGTAACTAGTGTCAGTCTTCATAGTTGTATTTAAGTCATAAGAAAGAAAAAGAATTTTTTTATTATTAACAAAATGACTTATTAAAGCATGGATTTCATGCTTGGGTCAATTGTTTATAGGTCAAAGCCTCCATTGCAGACTTCTAGGGTTTATGTCAAGTGTCATTGTCCATGTCATAGTGAAAAAGACCCTTCTTGGGCTTCATTTGTCAAGAAAGAAAAATATTTTATGTAAAATTAGGTCTTCTAGGCCTCCTCCACCAAGTCAGCCTCAAAGAAGGACAAGTCGACCTAACTGAGGGGCAGAATCACCTATATAAAGGCAGCAACTCGACCTCATTTGGTGTATCAACTCATCAAGTTCGATCTGCAACTTCTGGGAAAGAAAAAGGTACGAAATTCAAGGGACAAGAAGGAAAAGTGTTAAATTTTAGGTATGTTCTATGCTTAGAACAATTTTTTTTCATAATTAGCTCAATATCGTTTCGAGATTAGCAATCACATCAGCATTAAAGTAAACTGCAGATAGAACATAACCCTTGATCAATTCTTCTTATATGTTCTTCAATAGTTCAGCAGTGAGAGAGAGAGATAGTACGTTTACAACAAAAGTCAACACTTTGACTTATCTAGATAAGAGCATAGATAATCTCTAAGAAGATGATACATGAGATCAGCTGAAGACATGCTGCTTCAACTGATTCTCCAAGGTGACTCCTTCACCTATCATTATGCTACATTTCGTTATCACGTTGCACCTCACTGTGCTGCACCATGCTGCAGCCATCATCACTATGTTGCATCTCATCATGCTTCATTAATCATGACTGTACCCATCACTGTATTGCATTATGTGCCATTGTTGTACCATGTTGCCATACTGACCTATGTGTTGGCTACATCTTGCTTGCTTGTTGTCCCTAGCATGCTTGTTGTCCTTTGCATGCTTGCTGTTGCATGCTAGTTGTCCCTTGCATGCTAGTTGTAACATTACATGCTTGGGGTATTTGCTACTAAGTACCATACAACTGTCCCAATGTTAGTTAGTTGTCCCTTGCATGTTGCTCTCTTTCGGAGACAAATGCTCTGGCTATTCCGGCAGTTCCGGCAGTTTCCGACATTCCGGCAATTCCAGCAGTTCCGGCAATTCCGGCAATTCCAGCTGTTCCCGACAGTTCCAACTTCTACCCTCTGCATCAATTTTCCTGCCTGTTCTTGGCAGTTTCGGCAGTTTTGGCAATTCCAACAATTCCCGTCAGTTCTGGCGATTTCGGCTATTCCCAGTAGTTCCAGATTTTCTCGGCAATTCCGATAGTTCCGGCAGTTCCGGCTATTCCCTACAGTTTCGGCAATTCCGACTATTCCTGACAGTTCCAACAGTTCCGGCTTTTCCCGACAGCTCCAGCTATTCCTGGCAATTCTAACAATTCCGACTATCCCTGGTAGTTCCGGCAGTTCCCGATAGTTTCGACAGTTCGGGCTTTTCCCGGTAGTTCCAGCTTTTCCAGCTTTTCCCGGCAGTTCCGGCTATTCGCAACAGTTCCGACAATTTCGGCTATTCCTGGCAGTTCTGGCAGTTCCAGCAACTCCGACTATTCCCGACAATTCCGGCTATTCCCAACAATTTCAGCTTCTGGCCTCTGGATTAGGGCAGTGTTATCACTTATGATCTCTCATCCTACTAAAACCCAAAGACAAGTAAAGAGGAAGAGATCCCAAGTGTGTTGAAATTACTTAAAGGCCGCCTCTATTTATACTAAAACATTGAGCACAAGTGGAGTTTATTTGGTTGTTGGCCGACCTTAACGAATTATCCCATAACACAAATAAATTCATATCTCCATGAATACTTATTGAAATCGGATGATCTTTAGATCAATCCTACACCTCTCGATGAAAGGGATCCAATAAAACGATCAGCTTCCATTAATAAGATGACCCACATGGAGTTTGGCCCTAGTTTCCAATTTTAACACTCCCTCTCAACTAGGGAGAACTCCATCTGCTGATCCATATGTCCGACTGTACTATTCCTGCCATCAATGCCCTGCACTGCTATGCTCTGTTGAGCTCTACTTTGCTCCCTCTCAACTAGGGAGAACTCCATCTGCTGATCCATATGTCCCACTGTACTATTTCTGCCATCAATGCCCTGCACTGCTATGCTCTGTTGAGCTCTGCTTTACTTTGCTCTGCTTTATTGAACCATGAAGAAGAAGAATTGATCAAGAATGTCTCATACCATTCTCTACTGACCCGAATTCAGTTTCATCTGAAGAGACTGTGTCACATCACTCTTACTCACCTGAAGTCAGTTTTAATGATCCCAGATCAATATCACAAGAGAGTGTCTCAAACCACTCATACTGATCCCAGATCAATGGAGGTCATCCTAGCATAGGAAGTACGATAGATACATTGATGCATCCATCGATAGTGCTACTATGGTCCCTAATCCCATTTCCCTGCTCATTGATCAGATGAGAGGTACTTCCCATGAGTCCCAGACTACATGGGTAGGATGCCTCGACAGGAGAACTAATCATCCTGTCCACAGGAGAACGAATCATCCTGCCCCAAAGTCGCCATGGGAGAACTAATCATCCTGTTTCACAGTTGCCACAGGAGAACTAATCATCCCGGCCCACAGGAGAACTAATCATCCTATTTCATAGTTGCCACGAGAGAACTAATCATCCCATACATAGCGCACCACCAGGGGAGGGTGAGTCGCCCTGTGGTCGTATGTTGCTCCAGTAAGTACCCCAAGCCCCCCAGAGCTCCTAGAGCTCAATGCATGCAAAGTGCAGGACCCTTATAAGAAGGTCTCTCAATGACTCCAAGTCATTCGGGAAAGTCACAGATTTGACCTTTCCCCGGGGCTTTGACAAAATGTTTGTGACCTGTACATCAGTCTCAATGCGATGGAGCCTCCTCGCTCATTGACTTACCATATCCCAGATAGCAGTATCTGGTGTCTATCTGCTGGAGTGATTATCGAATACGGGATTCCTCAATAATCGAATCCCCCCTCTAGTTGTCACTAAGAATCACAGTGGTATTCATCATGTGTACAACCAACTCACTTAAGAGCTTCTGCAACCATGCAACTTCACACGAGATCATACTCGTAACTATGTATTTGGTCTCGGTGGTCCTTATAGCAACCGACTTTGCTTCCTGCTCATCCATGATATCGAAGCAAAATCCAAAGAGAACCAGCACTGAGAAGTGCTCTAGTGATCCTCCACACTACTTGCCCATTCAACATTCGAATAATCATGCAGTTTCATATTTCCAACAGTGTACCTCAATCCATGAGAGATTGTGCCCCGGAGATATCTCAGAAGATTCTTGGCACCAATCCAATGAGGCTCAACCAAATATGAGCTCACAATGCTAACTGCAAAACATATGTCCGGATGGAAGTTCACCAAGAACATCAACGCGAATGAATTTATGAAACTCAGAGGCATTTCCCAAATTTGGTCTACAATCACTACCATATAACTTGTGAAAGTTAAGATCCTCGAGGTAGTCACAGGCTTGCAGTTTATCATTCCACATCCGGAATCCAACTCCCTCTTACTTCTGCAAATGAGAGGGTCTGCACCTGTCAAAAATAGGTCATCCTCATAAGGTGCCGGTA
>APFE031689204.1:3576-16966 GCA_000404065.3 Pinus taeda
AATATTATTCATCCCCGCTATTAATGTAAATATTATTATTACAATATTAATATATTTATTTACCATTACCCTCATATAATAATAATATTATTAATAAATATTATTTATTCAAATAAAAATATAATGGTTAATCTCATTATTATATACCCATTATTTTTAAATTTAGAACTTAATTCAATTATTATTTTATTAATATATTTATTTATTCATCTATTCCTTAATACTATTAAATCTTATTAATATATATTCCTTAATAACATATGTTTACATAAGAAATAAAAAAAAAAATTTAAAAAATATATATACTATATAATATTATTTATTTAATCATACTTAACTAATATGTTATTAATATTTACAATTCTATTAGGATGAGTATTACTTATTAGAATAAATTGGTAAATATTCTTATTAAATTAAAACTAAGAAACTATAATTCACTATTTTATTTAAATATTTATTTATTTATTAATATCGATATTAATATTACTATCATGTACACTAATCAATACACTACTACCATGTTGTTAAGAAATAGTAGGAAATAATACTATTGTTAATAGTAATTTATGGCTCATATTGCTAGCTCATAATCTAAGAATAATTTTTATTTTTAAGGACTATTATTTAAAAGCTTACGCTATAATTCCATCGAAAGGGAAATTACACATTCTAGGAAAGGGGTTCGAAAGAGACCCTTATAATTAATTATCTAACCGGAAAAGGGAGGATAAAGAAAACCATGAAACCAAAGAGAAGAAGGAATGAGGAAGCTAGGAAGACAGGGCTGGGATCCAGCAACTGCTAATCTTCCAGCCGTCATCCCTATTAAGATTTTTAGGCCTTTTTTCAATCTCCAGGGCCTCTCTAAACTTCTGATGGTGTAACTGTGCAACCTTTGCAATGACGCGAGCCTCTTCACTACAGACATGATGTTTAGTATTCTCGGCATGCTTTGCAAGGGCCGAGGGCTTCGCCCTTCCATGCCTTAAGCCTGTCGAATGCTCGTTAATCCTTTGATTAATAGAGTGACTGGTCTCACCAATGTATGGTGTCCCACAGGAACAGGGAATGACATAGATGCCCTTCATGTCTTTAGGGTCGATAGGATCTTTCATAGATCTAAGGGAGCCACGGTTGGTATTAAGAGGCCTAAAGGTTGCGGGAACATTGTGCTTCTTCAGAATCCTGGAAATCTTGTCCGTGGTTCCTTGGATGTAAGGCAGGTGAACCCCCATGACACGATCTTTAGGATCTTTTTGGAGTGAAGGCTCCTTATGGGCCCTGAGGAAGGCTTTCTGACCCAGTTGTCTACTGTAACCATTTTTCACAAAGACATCTAGGAGATGAGCCTTCTCCTTTTCCAAGCTCTTTACATCAGATATTCTCACAGCATGGGTAGCAAGCATGCTAAGAACCCCCAACTTCTGAGTGGGGAAATGATGGGAGGAAGCATGCAGATATTGATCAGTATGTGTTTTCTTATGAAAAACCTGGTGAGAAAAGGAACCATCCTCATTCTTAGAGATGAGAACATCCAGGAACGGAAGACATCCATGGCGGCAGACTAGTTATTGAGATGATGGAAGAAAAGATCCAATTCATGAGGACCATGAGACCAAACGACACCTGTGTTATCTACGAATCTTTTCCATAGCTTCTGTAGGAGACAAGAGGAGGCCAAAGCTTTGGATTCAAAATCCTCCATAAAGAGATTAGCGGCAACAGGGGACAAAGGGGAGTCCATGGCAACTCTGCAAGTTTGCTCATAGAACTCTCCTTCGAAGCTGAAAAAGGTGGAAGAAAGGCGCAACTCAACCAACTGAGTAGTATCAGGGTCAGTAAGCTTGTTGATAACCTCCATGGCCTCATTGATGGGAATACATGTGTATAGGGAGACCACGTTGAAACTTACCAGAATTTCCTCGGGTTCAAGCTTAATTCTCTTTAGATCATCAATAAATGACGCAGAGTTTGCTGAAAGTGTTATATTATTCAAATTTCTACAATGGGAAACTTTCGATACCGTTAGCAAATGTGGAAAAGATTATACAAGTCTAGAAGGTTGGGAGGGAGATATTGTCCTCCTTAGTATCATTTTACTACATTTTAGACTATCCTGTATAGGTGATTTCTCTATGTTCTAATAGATATTATGGTTGAGGAAGAGGTGGGCCACACCAGGTGGATAATTTGGCCAAGGATTACCTAAGGGATAGGAGCATAAAAAGATAAAGGAAAGGGAGTGAACCAGGAAATGAAATTTTGGCCATAAGTCCATGGTCAATGACTCACTAAAGAAAGAGAAACCCAAAAATACTAATAGAGACAAACTGAAGGATGAGCCTACTTACACCCTAGTGACAATCTTATCTCAAAATCATAATCTATCAAAATTCCTCTTCATGTGATAAAAATTCCTCCTACTTGAGCTTAAACACAACAAATAAGCCTAATCCAAATTCAAAATAAGACTAAAAGTAGTATGGAAAAGAGAAAACAAAAGGCTAATTGTACTTATACAGTGAGAGATAAAAATAAAAGAGATTCCTAGTCCTATGAGCCTCAGTTACACTACATAGCTTAGTCTAACCCATCACTAAGAAAATCTTCTCTACAACCCCAAAATCACTACAACCCATAGTCATTATTGCCCATATTTCTGTGAAACCAAAGACATATTAGCCTCAAACTCCTTTGGAAAACATACAACTATGGAATGTATCCCTTTTGTGTCCCTTTATACTCACTTAGATGAGTCTCTACAGCTTTGTTGCCTCATAGAGACCATGTTTTATTACCATCGAATGCCTCTTAAAGGCCACATGTCATCCCAATTGAGGAGTATTGTTTACTTCGTTGATCTCATAATAGTCCTTACCTATCTTATTAGGGATCCCATCATTCCAATTGAGCACTATATCCCCTACCTAAAGGATAGACCCTTGAACATTGACTAGGAAATTAACCATGCTATTCTATTTTTTATATAAGTGGGAAGGATTGATGATAGGGATAATTATTACTAATTCTATGAATTATTGTAATTATGATATGCACCCATTAATGTAAACCAAGTTTGTTTCCATTTCACACTAAATATTCTTCATGGATTGGGTAATTATTGAGGAGTTAACTTCCACTAGGAGTTAATAATGACAATGATGATTTTGCAATTTCAGTCCTTGGAGGAGACCTCAAAGATCCATTACATTTTTATTGATTTTTCCCAAATGTGAGATGAAAACAAGGATGATATTTCTAGAATAATAGTAGAAATCATCACTTGGAACTACAATTCTAGGATTCTCTTTATGTTCCCCATCAAATTTCAACTTTATTTAATTTTCCATTCATTTGGAGAAATATTGGGAGAAACTTTTATTGGTTTAAGAGAGAGATGGCCTAGTGTAGGAAGTTTTTGTTGGTATTATCAATTAAAAAGATAATATTTTGATTGCCCTACAACTTATCTGCTTGTATAGGCCATGAGATGGACTTGACTAATTCCTTGATGCTCCCCTAAATAACCAACTATATATCTTTTCTTTTTCTATGTAACTATTTGAATATTTTTTTATTTAATTCCTTCCACATGACCCATAATAGGAATCATAGAAACATGTATTCCACACTCTATTGGGAATTAGGTTCTCAAATAGTGAGGATCTCTAGTTCTCCGAAGTCAAAAACATCACTTTCCTAGGATCCTTATTACTAGAGAGGGTTTCTCTTTCATCACACATCATGTTGATTTTAAGATAGTAGTTGAAAAAAGTTCTATGTTGTTTCCTCACATATTTTGCAATATGTAGCAAATATAGGGACCTTCAAATCCTTTTTGGCGAAGTCTATCCCAATTAATACTTTTTGAGATAAAGGAATTATGACTAGATCCTAGTTCAAATATTTGCATTTAAAAAAAAACATATAGGATCCTTCCTGTAATGTCCCCTAATAATAATAATAATAATATAATAATAGAATATAAGAAAATAGATATAAACAATAAAAGAAAAAATAATAATGGTCAATAGATAATAAATAATGAAGAAATATAATGATAAACAAATAAATAAAATAGTGTATATATAATAAATAATGTATATATATATATATATATATATATATATATATATATAATAGTAACAAAAGTAAAGTTATCAAAAGTAAAAAATGTAAGAAATAAATTAAGAGAAAATTTAACTTAAGTAAAACTTAAAATAAAATATAAACTTAAAATAAAAGTTGTATGTTGACACATGAAATGTGTGCATGTGGTTCCCTTTCCAATGTTTGCTCTATTTAATAGACGCTATGGAAGATGAGAGATAATTCCATCATCTATTCTCTTGGGAGAAAAGTTTTGTGAGACAAAGGATTCCTTGGGAGTAGTACATTGATTAAGAGTTCGGGGGTGGCCAGTTGTAGAAATATTATGTGCAACTAAGCCTATGGTTGGGTGGAGATTCGTCCCCAAAACTTTGTCGCGGTCAATAGGATACAAATAACGTTCAACTCCGAAATTACAAGTAAGCAATATCATCGCTACAAGGAAGTTGCTTATGCTCCTATTTCTTAAAAATTCTATGTTAATTAGTTGAAGAGAGGTGTGTTGATTGTAAGTCACATAATTGATCTAATTAGTTGCATGTTTTAATTTCGGGGTTGTTACACTTCCAAAGAAGTTTGTACTTGGATTCTTGTTGTAATCATATTAGACTACGAATTGTCCGCTACCCTAATAGCCCCATCACAATATATATTCATCCATGTGAATGTGGATATATTGACCTTTGAGGTGTTCATATAGAAATCCCTTAGCTTTTGCTAAGACACCTATAGTCTAACCTTCTCTTAAGACTCATGATAAAAAGACTACTTGCTAGTTCGGCCTCGTGTTAGACTAATACTGTTGTAGAAGGTATCAACCTTAGTTAACCAAAAGGGCATATTTATCCATAATATTTGGGCACTTTCCAGTTTGGCCTTTTATTGTCATGCATCATTCTAGAAATGTACCAATGTGCTTGCTCTAACTTTCCAAAAATAATTACATTACACTAGAGATTTTCTATTGTCAACTTTTATGACTAAGGCCAAAAAATAAATTTAGGATGGGGTTTCCAATCTAGAAGGACCCCACATGAGCATGGTGTCATCGAAAAATTGTTAATGATACAGAGGGTCAACATTAGGTCATAATTTGATTCATTTGGTGGGTCCTTCTAGTAGAGTATATTTGATGCTACCTATATATCTTATTGCTATAATGAATAAGAAGGGAAAATAGATCTTCCTACCAAATGCCTCTAAGGGTGTTAAAATTTTCTAACAAGGAGATATTCACCAAAATGAAGAGAAATTTTAAGGAGAATATATTACAAATCCAAAAGGTATAATCACTATATAAACCTAAACCTATCATAGGATTTTGAAATATCTGACCTGTCATAGGATTTTATCACACTTCAAAGGAATGTCCAACTAAACCTATCATAGGATTTTGAAATATCTGACCTGACCATCATACCAGGAATTTTTTTTGTTTTCAAGGTGTCAATGGCCTCATGTGCAACAATCATACCATCTAAGAGATATCTTCCTTCTATGTACCCACCCTATTCCTAAGAAATAATCTTGCACATGATGGGCTTTAGGTGGTTAGCAATGATTTTGGTTACAATATTGTAAATAACATTGCATAAGGAGATGGGAAGATACTTATCTATCTTTTTTTCATTCTAGTCCTTCAATATGAGAGTGATAAATGTTCAACTAAAGGATATAAATATGCTTCAAGAGGCACTTACACTTTCCACGACCTCCCAATCCTCCTTTCTGATCCTTAACAAATAAGATTGAAAAGGATTGGTTGTGAAGTTGTCTAGCATAGGGAATATTTTTTGTGCCATGTATTAGATTATATAAGAACCTTATTTGGAAGAAATATAGAAGAATGGATTATCAATTTTTTTCAAGACCATAATGGGATGATATGTTGAATTACATCTTGATTGCCTTGCAAAAGCTTAGAAAAAATCTAGCTAAAGAGATCTCTTAGATGTTTTTTGATATATTGATGTTTTTCCAACTTGTTCTATGTGGATTATTTGATATTGGAAATGTGATTTTAGTTTTTAGTTGATCATGGAATGTTTTAGTCGATCATGGAATTTTTTTAGTGAAATCACATTTATTGAGCCATATAACTCTTGATTTATGCCTCCAAAGGGTTTCTTCTTGTTGAGCCATGGTAACCAACTCATTTTAGGCATGTATTTATTGTTGAAAAGGTTATTTATTTTTATCATTTTGGATGATATATACCTTGGTCCTGTCTATTTCATATTCTAGCTAATTTTGTGTTTAGAAGAAATCACTAAAGACATCCTTATTGTAGATATTTATGGGTTGTTTAATATATTTTAGTGTTTTATACAATTGATACTTCCTATAGCTTATTATATGGGTGAATTAATTCCACTAATTCATTAGGATTGGTAGAAAACGAAGATGTTATGGAAAAAAATTTCAAATTTGAACATTTTTGTCTTTAGATAAAAGGAATTGTCCCATGAGAGATTGATCAATGAAGGTTAAAACACTGAGAAAGGAAGTAATTTCTATTATGAGGGTGAATTAACTTTTTATTCGATCCATAGACACTATAAATCAATCTAACTTGACAAAAAATTGATGGGTTTCTCCCCATTTATTGTTCCAACTATGACTCCCATTGTTGGTATGGATGTCAACTAGTTTCAACTTGTCAACAAAGTCCTTAAAGGCTAATCTATCATTTCCTAGCCGCTAATGACCACATTTAATTTCCTATACTTATGTTATCATGTTAAAATATTCCCCAAAAGTCTATGGCTAGTAAAATATAAGATTTTGTTTATGGCCTATAAGCTATCTAGGAAAGGTCCTTTATGCGTTCAGTTAATTCATCCATAATCATTTTTGAGGTATTCATTGTTATGAAACACAATTTCTTTAAAACTAATTATCAAGATGTTGGGAAAATTAAGTAGGGGTTCTAACAATATCTTGGTAGTACGCCACAAGATGTCCATACCCCTAGCAAAATCATTATTATTAACAACTAGTATTCCATAATCTATCCAACATTTCAGAACAACTATGATCATTTAGGTTTGATCAAATTAGTTTTCTTTTAGGATGACCAATATAGGATTTTATTGTGCTAGCCTGTGCTCTATTAATCATTTCTTATTTGTTTCATTAATCCCTCTAATGTTCTGAGAAATAATATTCATTTAAAAGATTGGGTTGTTATGAAAAGTACCTTGCTAGTAGGCTTATAGCATTTTTCATAGAGTCAACCAGTGGTGCTTTTGTCTCCTCCAAATTGTTCTTAGATGATTTTTTTCTTTCACTTCTTCTCCTCTATCAAAATATTCTATTTGTGCTTTGAGTGGTGTAGTTTTGCTTACTAGATTTCCTTTAGGGTAATCTCCTTAGGAATCATCCCTTAATATATTTCTGTCTGGTAAAGTCTCATTGCATATTTTGTAGTTGTTGATGGACGATATATGGTAATCTCCATGATAACCAATGAGAGCCAGTAACTAGATCTCTAGCTACTTAGGTTCAATACCTTGCCCCTCCTTGTCATATTTTGAGGATGAGCATATTATCTCATTTATATTTAGTTCTTGAGCTTCCTTTTGAAAATCATCATTATATAGATACACATCATGAATTCTATTCTTTTGAATTTCTTCATCCTTTGAGTTGATCCAAACCTTTACACTATCATTCCATTTCCTTTAGAGATTTTCCCAACCTATAATTTTTCCATCTATATTTCCTAGCACTTGGAAGTTATTTCTTGTGTTAGTTTTCAATAGAACAAAAGGGGTGTTAATTTTCTTGCTATATTTTTATTTTGTAAGGACATTGGAAAATTCATTTCTATCTGTTACCACCTTTTTTTTCATTTGTGTTGGGCCATATATTTAGTAGTAAATCTCTAGAAACATTTCCATTATCATGACATATGTGACATTAGAATGGGTTATGTTCATAATCTAGGGTTTAAACCCATTCTTATTAGGGGAATTTTGAGGGAAAAAAATGAGCCTCAAATAAAAAAGTCTACTAATAATATTGACTTTAAAACAACCAATAGGATTGAAGATGATGATGCCATCCCTAAGGGTAAATATTTCAAAGGAAAATAAGAAAACTACTTTTTTTAATTGTATTTTTGGCTGATCCCACTATAGATTCACTCAAATGTTAAGAGTAGACAATCGTTGGATGAGGAATTAAATTTCACATCTAATAAATACCCACTTTGCATACTTTTGAGTAGATCCAAACCAAGGAGATAATCTACAAGGAGATATATTAAAAATACAATAAATAAGAGTAGTTTCATTTTTTTTTTAATTCATAAATCTGATTTTATTATTTTAACTCTTATTTATTATTTTCCTTAGGATACCCATTTTAGACCTAAAAATTCCCTTGATGTCATCTTAAAGGACGATTTTTGTAGATTTTGGTAAAGCCCCTTCCATGTTCATGTCAACATAGATTTAGGTGTAAGAGGTGTATCTCCCCATCCTTATCGATTTAGATATATTGAAAAATGATCCTAGATTATTACTAATTCCCTCATGTCAACATAGATTTAGGTGTAAGAGGTGTATCTCCCCATCCTTATCGATTTAGATATATTGAAAAATGATCCTAGATTATTACTAATTCCCTCTAATGTTTCCTTCTCACAAAATTCCTATGGGAGAGAATACAGCTAGATCCATACTTAAGCCTCTATAAAATATTCCACCATTGAGTTAAATCACTTTATCCATTATTTTAAATGTATCCTAACAAAATTAAAGAAATATGGGAATTATTTAAGTTCTCTTACCCTATCTTCTACATATGAAAAAATCACTATAAAAAACCCTTCTATCCTAGTTTCAAGTTTGCTTAACCTTCGGGCCTCCTTCTAGATTAGATCTAACTCATTATAGGTTGATCTAAAAGCCATAATACCTATAAACTTCCTAACTAAAACATGCATTTCATGTCTTATATGCAATGAACTATATTTTCAAAGGTGAATATCCATTGGCCTCTATCATATAATAACATCCCTCAAAGGTGAATATCCATTGGCCTCTATCATATAATAACATCCCTAAATTTTCTCCCACATGTGGTAAACTATGGCTCTACCAATATGCGAATTTGAAAAACATCATTACATGGGTAAGTTATAACTCTACCAATTTGTAAATTTCGAAAACATCATTAGATGATAGTCTTCTAATGCTAACTCTAAAGACAATTCCTCTGCAACCGAAATGTTTCCTTTCATCTCATTATAATGTCTTGTCATTGAGGAAATTTCATGGACATGCCTCGTATGCTTAGCATACAAAAATTTAGGAAATAGACTAATCAACACCAAAAGCACAAGCACAAGGAAATAAGTTGTGTGCAACAGAAGAAATTTAAAAGAAAATATCTTCTATAATGAGGAATTTTATTCATTATTTGATGCCAAAAAATTCTGGCTCAATGTTAAAATAAAAAAATATACACTCTAAGGGTAAAATCCAATCCCGCAATCAATTATGCAAAAATCTGTCCACATTTATCTCCTGGTTCAATGCTAGAAAAATATATACTCTAACGGTAATATCCAATCCCACAATGAATTATGCAAAAATCTGTCTACATTTATGTCATAGTGGTAGAGTTTTTCATTTGTATTATTAAAAGTAATAAACATAAAAATCTGTCTACATTTATGTCATAGTGGTAGAGTTTTTCATTTGTACTATTAAAAGTAATAAACATAAAATCTGTCTACATTTTTGTCATAGTGGTAGAGTTTTTCATTTGTATTATTAAAAGTAATAAACATTTTATCTTAATATAAGTGGGAATAATGAATTTTTAAAGATGACGTAAACGTTGATTAGACCAATGTTTTTATATTTTTATGGAGGCATATTGACCATTGAATGTGACTGTCAGTCACGAATTTCGTTTCCATGTGCAGAAAAAGCAGGTGTTGTTTAACCAAATCAAAAGCATTATTGAGGAAAGGAAATTGAATATGTCAGCCTATGATTCATATGACGACTTGTTATCATCCATACTAAAAAGTGCATCAGAAAAAGAATTCACAACAACCCAGATCGTAGATTTAATTGTGCAGTCGGTGATTGGTTCGCTTGAAACTACACCAAAGATAATGGCTTCAGTGGTGCGGCATCTATCTGAAAATCCACATATCATTAAATATCTCAAGGTTAGTTTACTGAGTATTGAAAGTCCCCATATCATTCTAGATCCCAGGTTAGTTTACTGACTATTAGAAAAATATTTTATCGACACCACATGAATTGTTTCATAAAGAACTCTGCTACCACATGATCAATTAAATGATATTTTACAGTGTATTTTTATTTCCATGGTAGATATAGAAAATATTTTATAATTTTATAGTCAGAAGCCATTATTTTACATTAATTATATGGTTCAGGAAGAACACGAAACGATCATCCAAGCCAAAGAAAACAACAAGAGTCTATCATGGGATGACTATAAATCAATGTTCTTTACTAAAAGTGTAAGTTATTACTGTTACGCTGTTATTACTGTTACTACCAGTCTCTTTTTTTTTTTTGGGTCCCTAATGAGAATATGAAGAAATAGATTCATTTTTTTCCTTTTCAGGTGATCAAAGAGACATTAAGATTTGGGATCCAACCTCTCAACAATATAATGTTTAAAAAGACTCTCCAGGATGTAAAAATTGAAGGTAAGGAACATTTTTACTCTCCCGATCAAAAAGATTGCACCACACCATTTTATAACCGTGAGTTCTGACAAAGCCACTGTTATTGTTCTTATCTCTAGGATATACAATTCCCAAAGGATGGACATGCATAATATATGATTTAGTCTCCGACATGGATACCAAGTACTGCAAAGACCCTCTTTCCTTCAATCCTCAGCGGTGGCAGGTGTCATGAGATTTGTCCTTGCCTTGTGAACTTGATATTAGAATGAATTACATTTACTTGTCTACTTAGCTTACCATGTTTGGTTATAAATTTCAGAGTAAGGAAATGAATGAGGTGCCCTTTTTAGCATTTGGAGGTGGTCCTAGACTTTGTCCTGGATATGAGTTGGCTATGTTGACTATATCATTTTTCTTACATCATCTTGTCACAAAATTCAGGTAAGTTATCTGTAATATCTTAACAAAAATAACATGGTATGATTTAAATACTAATTTTTATCATTTTTTTTTACAGATGGGAATATCTTCCTTCGAAATCTGAGTTAAGGTGGTTTGATTCACCCTTGAACTCAGTATTCGATTGCAGGATCCACGTAGAGAATCGTTGAATCTAAAGTTAGTGAGATGAACAAGCACCAAAGTTTGGTAGTTGGAAAGACTAAATGAAAGCATTATGAGTATATTCTTTTTTTATTGATATTTTTAAATTAAAATTGATGAGATGAACCTTTGATACTCGTTTGTTGACATCAAAGAGTAGATTGAAATAATTGTCAATATTGTTTTATTATTTATGGATAATTTTTTTGGTTAGCTGATATTTTAAAGCTAAAGTTAAGTAATTGAGTTAATGATTATTTCAAATTTGAAGATATTAAAACAGTGTTAACATTTTTACTTCAGTTTAAAGTTTGTATTATTTAGATATTAAAGACAAAAGTAGCAAATGCACTTTATAGATATGAAGTGATTTATCACAAAATAATTATATGCAACATCTAAATAAAAGAGAGTAGATATGAATATATAAATATATATTTTAATTTGTTTATTTGATTATATTTTTTTATTTAAAATAGAGGAAAAATTTATATTATTTTAGAAAATGAGAATTGAATTAGCATATTAATTATATATATATATATTTTGTAGATGTGATTTTTCTTAATTTATTTGAAAAGTATTTGTTGGGAGTATATACCAGGGGTGGTAGACTAAGATAATGGTAGTGTACATAATGGAAAAGAGGAAAGTATAAGAATCTTATAATTTATCTTGCATAGATAAATGGTTTAGGATTACACAATAAATCTCAAGTGTTATTAAAATAATTTTATGAAAGTATTTATTTTCACTTTTTGTGTTTTGATAATAAAATTGTGAAATCTCACTCTCTCTCACACACACACACTCAAAAAAATTAATAATATTATATATACTATAATAATTTAATTTATTAATTATTTAAATACTTATATAATATATATAGTATATTATTTTTATTTTTGAAAAATAATTCAATATTATATAATTAAAAATGTTAAATAATGTCACATGCGGGTAGCTCAAGCGGCAATCGCTTGTGGAAATGAAGTCTCACCGAACAGGAAGTCTTGGGTTCAAATCTTGGGCTAGGTTCATGTAAATCAGAGAGTCCCGCCCCAGTGTAAAAAAATTGTTAAATAATTAAAGCTATCTTAATTTATTAATATAGATTCATATTAATTATTGATTTATTAAACTGTAAAAAATTAATGTTTTTGGTATATAAATTTTAATTTTAAAAAAGTTATAGTGCAAAAAAAATTATTTTTTCTTAACTTAATAAATCTATAGTTAAAATAGATATAGGTATAATATACAAAGTTGGTTGAATTGAAAACTTGGAGTTCCATGATTCCCATCCAAAATTCAAAAAAAAAAGCCTTTTTACAATTAGTTCGCTGATTATGAGAAAACTACAATCAGTGGCCGAAAGAAAACACGACATACCACAAAGTGACCTGAAATACCAGAATTTCGTTGACCCGCAATTTCTAACATATAAACGCGGGCAAGTATTACTACTATAATCGTGCAACCATACTGGTTAATATTCTAATGAATAATGGGTGAGCCTTAATAGTATGTCGATAATCGTGCAACTATATTCGTTAATATGTTTGCTAATTGGGTGAGTCGTAATAGTTTAATTTAACTGTGAGACGCTAATTTCAAAAAAAAAAGCCTTTTTACAATTAGTTCGCTGATTATGAGAAAACTACAATCAGTGGCCGAAAGAAAACACGACATACCACAAAGTGACCTGAAATACCAGAATTTCGTTGACCCGCAATTTCTAACATATAAACGCGGGCAAGTATTACTACTATAATCGTGCAACCATACTGGTTAATATTCTAATGAATAATGGGTGAGCCTTAATAGTATGTCGATAATCGTGCAACTATATTCGTTAATATGTTTGCTAATTGGGTGAGTCGTAATAGTTTAATTTAACTGTGAGACGCTAATTTTTCATAGTGTGTAGTGTAGTAACAAAATGAGGAGGTGTAGGCTAGCTAATAAAATGGGAGAATTTTTTTATGG
>APFE031689205.1:0-25399 GCA_000404065.3 Pinus taeda
TGTCCAGAAATCTCCCTTGCTCTCTTGCTCTCCTTCCCCCAATCTGCTCATGAAAGAATTGAATCGAATGTGATCTTTTCCTCCTTTTCCTCCCTTAATATAACTCCAAATGACTTTTGGGTGATCCAAGTGACTTTTGGGTGATCTCTAAATCCAATGGCTGAAATAGATTTAGATCAATGGCTGAGATTAAATGCACATTTAAATCTCACTTTCTATTTTTTAATTCACCCACTTTAATAAAGACCCACTTAGTCATTTATTTCCAAAGTCACTTTTCCTTTCTAATTTTTCATTGACTTTATAAAAGTCACTTTAAAATTAGACTTAGTAACTTTATCACTTAAAGTCACTTTTAAATTAGATTTTAACTTTATAAAAATTATAAAGTCACTTTAGGAGAAAAATTAAAATCTTTTGGATACTTTTCCCTAGGCCAAAGATCAAAGCCTAAGGGAACCACCTGTCCTCCAGTACCAAATTTCAACACCAATGACGATTTTTGTTTTGGAATTCATAAGGCAGAGCATGAATGTAGATGAAATTCATTTTGTGTTAAGAAAACAAAAGGCCCCAGTTCAAGCTAAAAGCTCAGGTCGGTCCCTTCATAGCAAATACCAGATCCACTGATAAAGAGGTAGAAAATTTGTTAATCCAAATGAAATTTAATATGAGTTTTGGTTAGGCCTTATGATCCTTCAGTAAAAATTTCAGCTATCAGACTTGAGCAGAAGTCTACCCCTTGTATTCATTTTTTAAAGCCAAAAATCGAGCAATATACTAATCAGGAAATTTGGGAGGAAAACACCCTACAGGAAATTGAAGAACAGGTATCAAGCCAAACAACATGGGAAACACCTCGTCCAAAAGAAAAAGAGTTGAAAAGAACAAGTGAAAGTATTTCTCCTGCAATCTTAGGCTCTAAATCAGCAGAATTCATAGTTTTCAAAAGAAGGAAAACCAAAGAAGCAAAAGAGGAATCATCCGAAGTTAGAAATACGGAGGTGTCAACTACAGTGATGCAGTGAAGCGAACCTGTGTTTACTCTACATCAGATGGAAGAAACAACAACTTTTGCATCTTCTTCTACTTCTTCTAGTGATCAAAGCATTTTTGCTAGATTTAGAGAGGGGTGGAGAAAGATTGAACTTCTAAAGTTTGCTACATATTCTCAACTTTGGAAGAAAACAACATCTGCTCAAAACAAATTTCTATCTGCAGTAGATCTTGATAGAGGACATTTTCAATTGGCATTCCTTGAGCCAAAAGTTCCAGTTCCAAAAACTGTAGAAGATTACAGAACTTCCTTATTCTCTTTTGATACAAAACAGATTCGCCCATTTGACCAGATAGATTTACATAAACAAATAAGTGAAATGATTTATTCATCATTAACAAGTTCTGCTATGGCTGTTTCAAAGTTACAGACTTCTTTGAGTAATATGAACTCTCAGTTGAAATTAGAAAGAATGTCATCATTGGCCAAAGATACAAGAGTAAGATCCTTAGAAGATCTGATAATTAAGTTGGGTGTTGATCCTAGTGACGTTGATGTAGCACAGGAAGCTATTAAAAATAGGAATGCTGATATCCAGGCCCTACATAAGAAATTAAAGTTTCCAAGAACAGAGCATCCTCAAGCTCAAGAAGTGGGAGAAATTGAAAAAGAAAAGGAAGCTATGTTACATATGATTGTAGAACAAAGTCTACAAATACAGATGATGGAAGCAGCAATGGAAAAGCTACTAAAAGAGGAGGAGCAAAATATCAGTGCAGGGGTTCCAACAATAGAAACAAGATCAATAGGTCAGGATTCAACAGAACAATTATCAAAATCCATGGCTGATCTATCAATAATAAATGTAGAAATTGAAAAGTTAAAAGCATCATTGTAGAAGGCTGAAGAGAATAAGTTGAAGGCAGACAATGCATACATTTCAGAGGTGTAGAAAAAATTGCAAGCTTACGAAGCAACTGGAGAAATACATGGATCAGTTAGTCAGTATAAGAAGCAAAGGTGCAGATCTGGATAGATATAAATTCTGCAATTTTAGATTTCTGGCCTTCTATAGAAATTATTTTTGAGCAGGAACAACTATTAGAAAAAGCAAAGACAACAATTGAAGAAATCAAGGAAGAGCTCAGCCATAGACTTGGAGAAGCAACTAAAATCATTAAAGTTCTAAATTCAAAAACCAGAGATGAACTAAAAGAAGAAATGGTGATTGAAGATAGGACAGATGCAGTCCTTGAAGTAAGAAAAGTATTAACTAAGAAAAATCTGATGTTGCAGCTGGAAAACAAGTGTGAGAATTTGGAAGTTCAAATCAGGAAATTTCACAAGAAGTTCTCTGTACTTCAGCAGAAAGGTCTTCCATCATTGAGGAATTCTCATGGTGAATTGGTTCAGCAGGAAGATTATCAGAAAGCATTGCATGACATAGCAATAGACAAATCAATATTTGCTACAGTTAAAGGGGTTATTAGTGGCCAATGTTTTCTTCATGGGATAGCATATGATTTGTTTAGTTCACGTGAGATTCATCACCATTTTGTCAGTAAACCGACCTTTGAAAAGTATGCTGAGGTAGATGAGGCTTACATGAAGGTAATAAATTTTTCATTTCCAAATGATGATCAGTGGCATAAGTTCGTTGAACTTATCAATTGAACAAGAAGCAAATTTTCAGGCAATATTTCAGCAAAATCAGAATATTCAACAAAACAATCAGAGGAATGAAAATTTAAAGCCAGTGGTTGAAAATAACATCCTTGAATAGTGTGCAGTTCCACTAAATTAGTTTGAGGATCTTTTTTTTGAGTCATTTTGACTAGAATTATCCAAACATTTTGAATAAAGTTTTATTTTTCATGTAAAAGATGTAATAGATTAGATATTTTTCAAAGACTCTATATATACTTCGTAATTCGAATTAAGAAAGGTTGATACTTTGATAGAATCAGGAGACATTGTTGTATTTTGGAAATTTTGAAGATAATCAAAGGCTTTTGGCTTCAATTTTTGGCAACATTTGTGTTCATGAGTTTTCTTGTGTAATCATTTATGTTATTCTTCATATATTTGGGGTAACAAAGTTATTTTCAATATTGAGAATACCTAATTGAACAATTTGTTTAAATTAGTACCTCTGCATCAATAAATTGTTGTCTTCTGTCATCTCTTAAATATATATGTGTTAGTTATAGAAATTTTCTATACATTTTTGCTATATTGGATAATTCAAGTATTTAGGAAGGATATTTAGTTATCAAATATTTTCCTCTTTCATCTATCATGGGCATTTAATGGATTATGTACATGTAAGTAGTTTGAGTCATTGATCATCCATTTTGAATAAAATCCTCATTTAAATGCTTTGGCACAGTGCTCAAGCCAAGAACCGTCTACAAAGAGACAACACCAACCGTACATCTGATCTCAGAGAAACTGTCTTATGAATATCAAACGATGCAATACCATACTTCTCTGCATATGATGGCATACTGATATAACTATATATGCGATGTTGTACGCTGTGAAGGACCGTGCATATCGCAGAGGTATCATATAAGATGTAGGGGAACTAAGCCATATCAATGATGTCAATATATATATATCACAGCGAAATCCCAGGAGATTAAAAACATATGATATTACAGTCATTACAGGGAAATCGAAACCATATACCATTACTGACCATACAATGTGAAACTTCATGCCATTGCTATCTTATGTCTCATTAGAGAGAGATCACAGCGACCAACAAAGAATGATGAGATCATTACCATTGAGATCCTTACGGTGGATATGTGAAATGCTATTGCTCACAACTATGTGAAGTCCCAGTGATGCCGATGCTTGTGTGATACCCAAGGAAATTACAGAGAAGAGAGATATGCGTGAAATCATCATTATAGTCGTAGTCATAGAACATATGCAGCTTGAAAATACCCATACAGTGAGTTTGTTTCAAGAGCGAGATTAACAAGGCAAGAGACTTGTAGCAAGATTTTCAATAGATTGGAGCTAGCTATGCCTTTGATCAAGAATATGAACCATATATATACATGTATAGATCTCAGACCGATCTCGGATCATGCCCAGATCAAGTATGCGAGAGGAGTCATGTGGTTTGATCAAGTGAGTCTTGTAGAATAAGAGTCCTGTAGACTGAGGATAGTAGTCCATAATCCTTGCAAACAATTACAGAGAGGAGATACGCCCAAATCTCAGAACCAAAATATGAGTCAGCTAAATTGCCTTTTTGGAGAGAAACATAATGGGGTTTATATAGTTGTTGATCTTTGACGAAGGGTCACCACTCTTGCAGGAGGCCGACATGACCTAATAGAGGCCGATCTTAAACTTAGGTGGGAAATATAATAATTCAAACAATTATGTTTTTTCAAAACTAATATTCCTTCCCTCCAATCAATTATAGTCAATATAATGATGTTCTTCTATATTAGATTCAATGGATTAGGGAATTCTCCTTGGCTGCCAAATTTAACACGAGTCTTGTCACATGCAAAACATTTCAATTTGCTCATGTGCTTCACAGAAGTAGATCCCCCACTTCTATTTACTTTACCTTTGCCCTTTTGAGTAAGAGCAACATTCTACTCATCATATCGACCATGATGTTGGCCTGCATTTTTGGAGCCTCTCCTTGTGTCTACCTGCATGAAATCATCCCACAATCTATCTGAATCTGCAAGGCTTTTCCATGCAACAATCCCATCAGCATAAACATCTCATTTCGTATGAAAACCACTCAAGGATGATCTTACCAACTCTTCACTATCAATATGTTCCCCCACCATTGCCAACTCTTTTAATCTATATGTGATCTTGGTTAGGTATGATGCAATTGTGTTAGTTTCATACATCCTGGGATTTCTCAATTTCTCTCTCAGCATCATCTTTTGTTTTGGTTTGTACTTTGTTATAACTTGGTTAAGGATGCCCATATTTCATAGGCATTTTTCTTCCATGTCACATGAGGTATAATACGGTATTTAACGGAATCCAAAATTTTTCCCTCGACCTTCACATTCTTTTTATTGAACTAGCCAATTGAGTAGCAATTGTAGGAATAGGAACAATTTTGTCTACAATATCCCACAACCCCTGCTGCCTAAACAACAAAACAATCCTCTCCTTCTATAGGCTGAAGTTTCCTATCCCATCCAATCTATCCTCAAAATGTAACCTAGTAGCTATCACCAACCCAACTGATCAATAGTAACTTTCCATTCACTTTTTACATGAACTCACGTCGTTGCGTGATCAGTGTTTTGCCGCTGTGATCTCTGGCTCGAAACTTTGGTTGCGGCCCTGAGCCACAACTAACTATGCCTCGACTACTGTGGCTGATTTTCGTTGCCTTGATTGCTCTGGCTCAATACCCTTGCACACCGCCTTCTCCCTACATTGACTCGATTGTTGTAGTTGCCGACTTGCCGTCAATCTTGGCGGTAGCCTGCGACTTGTGTGTCGTGACCTTTGGCTGCGACTTTTGTGACGTCATAACATCCTCATGACCAATCCCAATCTATCAGCTTTGGCCCCCAACTCTCGTAGTCAGTGTATTTGCTGGTGACTAGCCTCTGTCCCAGTGACCCCTACCGATCTGTCTTTGTGCAATCCCCAGTTCCTCACGCCGCAGTTGTGGCTCTCTCTCTTGTCACTGCGTATTGCGACAGGTAACAATGGCCGACTCTGTGTTGAGTTGTTGGCCGACACCGCTGCCTTGCTCTCGATTTTCCTTTGCTGCTGGTCCCTTGTTGTGTGTTGCGTCACAACCACCTTCTTTGTGCCTCCTGCTGATTGGAGGTGCTTCTGCGCCTAGCTGGTTAGTCAACGACCCCAACTAATTGTTTCCTTGTTTGCCTGACCCGTCTCGACGGGTTTCTCATGTTTGGTAATTGGGTTGGTGGTTGGTGGCTTGTCTGATGCCCCTCTGTTTCCTCGACCCACTGGGTCATTTTGGCAGTGGAGTGCGTTGGCCCCTTTTGCTGTGGTGACTGGGTTCGGTCTGTTGGCCACCTAGTCGGCCACCCAGTCGGCCTGTTTTTTTCCTTTTTTATTTTATTTTATTTTAAATAATTTCGTGCCCACAAGAAAAAATAAATCCAACCTGGATAAAATATTTTTCGGTTGCTTTTAATAAAAATTCTGTTTGTATGATCACCGTTGAACCTGGCTCCGACAATTCGGTACGAACTTGGCACTTGCGATTCCAAGGTAGTAGTGGCTCAGTATCTATGTGATACATGTCGATTTTTATGACTTGATGAGAAAACTACAGTTTATGGTTCTAATTTCTTGTGTGTTTGTCATTTGATTATCATTGATGTAGTACTAGTAAGTGCTAAGTAGTAAATAGTTGTATGATTGAATTTGTATCGTGTAAATGTTCTAGTTTCTAAATTCTAACAAAATTTGAATCTCTATGTCTATGTTTCATTTTTGTATGTGTAATTTGTTTTCTTTTTAACATATATATATATATATATGTTAAAAAGAAAACAAATTACACATACAAAAATGAAATATAGACATATAAAATATCATGGGGCGTGTTTTTCCGTGGCTACAAAAGGGAAAATTTGGTTTTTTTTTTCTTCATTTCTGTTTCTGAGTGTTGGAGAAGGAAGGGAAAGAGTTTTGTGGTGCTTGTCAGGGAGGTTTTGAAGATCAAACAACAATTATCACCACCAATTAAGATTTTTTTGTGGATCAAAGATTGAAGAATAGTGAAAACCATTAATAGGTATGTTCTTAAAAACCCCTATGTTAATGATTTTTCATAGATTTAGGATTATGCTTGCTTGCCTCTTTGCCTACCAACATTTTGTTTTTTTGTTTTTTTCCATTTGCTATGATTTTCATGCCCATGAACCAATGCAAGGGTTTTCTCCATATTTGGACAGCAAGCTTCATTTTTTTTTCAACTTTCTTATGCACCCTCTTATTGCCATTTTTCGTTCACATTGCAATATGCAAATAATGTAGTAATATTTTTTGAATGAGGTGGTTATTACTTATTATTTTTTCATTTTGTGTTGGGGTGTTTAATGCCAATTTTTTGTTTTTTTTTTTTGTGCCCTAGGTTTGAATTAGTTCACTACAAATGTCAAATATGCCAAAAGCCTTGGACCCATTTTGGGAGTATGGGGAGGCTGTTGGTGGGGCAAATCAGGCATATATATCATGCAACTTGTGTGGGACCAAGATGTCAGGAGGGATTACACGATTGAAATACCATCTGGCTAAACTCTCTGCATATGATGCAAATGTGATGCCTTGTATGGTTTCTAGTGCAGAGGTTATACAAAAAGCTTGTGAAACAATTGCCGAACAAGACAGAAAGGAAGCTGCTAGGGAGAGGCCAATGGTCTCAGATAGATAGCTGCTAGTTTTATTTGTTTTGCAACTTTTGCTACATATAAGTTTATAACTCATGATGATGAAATACTTTTAAAGTTTTATATATGTGATGTTGTTTTGTTTGAGTCCTTGATTGGACAATTATCACTATCAGGGATCAGCAGGATATGTGATGTTATTTTGTTTGAGTCCTTGATTGGACAATTATCAGGGATCAGCAAGATTTGGTATCGCCTTTGAAGTTTGATGTATCATTTATATTTGACATCATATATATCAATGCCTTCTTCATATTTATGTGCCAATGTGTTTAGTTCATGTTGTTATTGCTTTACATGTTTAGAAATCTGAAAAAAATGAATATATTATGAATTTTTTATGCTTGCCAATATTTTCGCCGATATTGCCGATAAGATATTTTCTGGACCCTCGCCGATATTTTCCCGATACCGATATTATCAACACTGGGGTGAACAACCTGTGAGGGGAATGCATCAAGCTGTGATCGACACGCTGCCTTTGTGCAAACAAGACACTGAAGCTTGTGAACTTGACGAAGCAAGACAAGCTGCTGTGAAAAGTTGGAAGGGAGGTTCCAAAACGAAGCTAAGGCAAAATTTTGGAGGGTGGTTGTAGCTGCTACAACACTTGGCGACACATTGGTAGAACTCCAGCTCTTTGAATGGACCTTGTTCGTGAAAAGCAAGTCTAACACCTCCGGAAGTATTGTTCAATTCTCAGGTCATCTTGGTTTCACACTAGTTTGATTGTAAAATGTAGCATCTAGCAAGCTCTTGCTCGATTAAGACTCATTCCAAGCCAAGGCAACACAGTTGTTTTAATTGGTGTTGAGGGGTATATAGGTGCACAAACAGTATAGTCGTCAAAGTCTTAGTTTCATCTCTGGTGTTGCTCCGCTGCTAGCAGGCCTTGACAGTACCTCGGTGGAGTCACATAGGAACGCAAGCATGGCCCTGTTGCCAGCGAGCATGGTCAGTACCCGGGCAGAGTTACTTGCATCACCTCCCTGCGCAGGAAGCCTTTCTCTTCTTTCACCTTATTCATTTTTCACTTTGAATTTTTTCGACTTTTCATTTTTTTCATTTTTACTGTGCATAACACTTATTCATTTCAAACGCAGAAGAGGGATCCCGACTTATTGAGAGCAGAAGAAGTTGTTCCAATAGAGAAGAAATTATGGTATCTCTGACATGCCTTTTAAGGTTTTTCCCCTTACCTTACTCTACTTGACTGAGCTGACAAGGGTTAACCCAAAAAGAACTAACTAGATAAAGTGACACTAGTTAGCGCACAAGCGTTGTGTTATCACCAAGGTTCACTTCGACCAGTACATATTTTCCTTCAACGTATCATGGACTAAGACTAACAAGCTCATCATACATAGACAAGATGACAAATAACCACGTAGTGATAGCTGTACAAGCCCTGTTGTACTTTACCCAACTCGCTTTAAGAGTCACACATGGTTTCATGCAAGACCAACCTACAAATGAAACCAATGAACTAACAAACATCAAAGCAAAGCAAAAGCAGAAGCGAAAGTGAAAGCAAAGAAGGTAAGCAAACAATCAAGCGAACAAACCAGCAAACAAAGCATGTAAGCAGACAAGCATGCAAGAAAGCAACTGAAAGCAAACACTACTCCTACTCCTACAGTAACAGTGCATGGGCCTGATCACGTGAAGTGATACTTCAAATGCAGCGACCGACGCATTGGTAACCCTTGTTGGTGAAGGCTTGTTCCGTGAATAAGCCAGTTGTGCAACCAGCAAACAAGAAAGATATAACAATGAAGACAGCCACACTTTGTGTTTCAAAGTGCCCACAGGACATAAGTGAGTGCAAGTGCATGACGGGTAGTTCGTGGACTTATCATGGTGCTAGGTGACACTACGTGCAACTTTGAAGCACAAGCACACTCTTGACTGTGACATGCAAGCAAACGAAAGAAACAAAGATAACTTGTGTCACGCACAAGTGCTTGCAATGTAAGACTCCTCAAATGCATGGGAAATGGGATCGTGCAATTCGAGTGGAGGAAGTGTGATCTGTGAGTGAGATGGATCTTTAATGCATACAGATGAGTGATGAGGAGCATTGGGTGATTGAACAATTTCATGATCGGAAGTGAGACTAACCCAAGAGAGCGAGGACCTAACATAACCATCAGCTTGGGCTGAAGTGCCTCGACGGTCTTGGGTGTTTCAACTTCATAAACCGGTGGCTTCGAAAGATCAACTGCGATAGAGTCATGATCATGATAAAAAATGGAAGTAAATTGATCATGACCGCCACGATCAGAAAAATCAATGAATTCTTCGACATCCTCATGATCAGATACATCAAACAAAGGGGTAGATGAAAAGCGAACAAACTCATCCTCCTTATCTCTGGAAAAGATAGATGAAGGATTAAGTGGATCTTCAATGAGTAACTTATCCTCTCCGTTGTTGAATGATGGACTAACATCTGGTGAGTCATGTGAGTGATCAACAATGGGTGCATCCGTGGATGAAGACACACATGCAAAATCCTGGATGGCAGGTTCACCAAAGAGGTTAGGAAAGAAAGGAGGGGGCTCGGACGCAAGGGAGTCATCCTTCGCCGAGTGTTGATGCTCAAGCTCCCACTCATACTCTTCATGAATGACAACGCATGTTGGTTGTGCAACACCAACTCCATCAATGGGTTGTTCCTCATTCACAACAAGTGAAGAGTCCGGAATGGATGAACACAAGACAACATCATCCGGAGGAAAACCGAGTGCAAAGACGGAGGTCGAAGAAAAGAATGTATATGAGAACTTGAAGGACTCAACCAAATCTGCGCAAAAATTGAGTAAAGTGATGTAGGGAGAGTGTGAAAGATGAACAGGTGTGTGAGTATGCTCTTCAGCATCACTTGACAGTGGTGGAGCTGTTGAATGAGAGGGAGACGGACAGTCAGTTGAGATGGTGTCCGCACCCACATGAGATTGCATGGCTCCATCAATGAAGAATGTTGAGCGAGGCTTGATTTCAAGCTTTCTCTTGGGACAAACAGATTTCTTAAGGCAATACTCGAACCGGTCCCAAAGATAAGCAAATTTTATCTGGCTCCTCAAAGCTTGACACTGCAAGTCACGGAAGCGTTGCCAAAAATCAATAACTGATTCATGGAGAGCCCTCCGTTGTTGTAACAGTTTCCGGTCAAGATGGTCTGGATCAAAATGATAGAACGTGTCTTCAATGAGATCAGAGAAGTGCTCAAATGAGTCCACGTGTCAGCTGGTAGGCTGAGCACCCAACAAAATGGAGATTCGCGAAGTGTGTATGCAAGCAGCAAACCAACCTGTTTGTCAGAAAAATCATCTTCCTCATGAAGCATGGAAAGAAAGTTATGTAAGTGCTAAGGCCAGGCCACTTTGCCTTCACCGTCATATGTGTGAGTGGACAAGAGATTGAAAGGCTTCCCCATGGTGGAGACATCTTCACGATTCGAAAAACACCACGAGAGAAGAAGAGTGCAAGACTCCATGAATGATGTGCAAAGGTTCTGTTGTCGCACAGAATGTCTAGGCACTGGGACAACGACTCAAATCAGGGGCTGTCACCCTGATCCACAATCTCTTTGTTTAAGTTGTCTCCCTACAGCAGGCTAAGGGGGGTAGACCCTACGAAAATGGAATGAAGGAGAACTAGTTGGAAACTAGCTAGTTCGGGAGACACAGTGAAGCGACCAAGTATTTGATTTAGATTTAGCAAGATTTATAGGATTTAACTAGATTTTAAGCAATTGATGCCAGTGCCTTATGGAGTCAACTATATTGCTAGGAAATTTAGGACCAAGTATTTGATTTGCAACTGCTGCTTGGATGAATGACTATCTTACATGAAGTGCAAATCCTAAATCTAATATGAGATGAAAGAATCTTGGTTATTTTAGTTAAATGCCTATCTAAGTTTTAACCCTTCAATCCTTTCTATATTGAGCCTGATTTCGTAGTAATTGGCAGAAAGAAGATAAGATGAAGCACACTAAGGTGTGATTAACGATATCTCTCTTGAAAATCTAACATACCCGGTGCCTTCAGTGCTACAGAGAGTTGTGGCTCTGACGACTGCAAGGTCACCGTTTTAAGGACTATTGAAAGCAAGCTTCTCGAGCAAAGATGGATGGATACCTATCTCTCTATCGACCAAGCTTATGCTTGGAAGTAAATTTTATTTATGCAAAACTAGCTTATATGCAAATGCACCAGACGATGAGAAGAAGTTAGGCCCGAGGATTAGAAACACTTGTGTCGCAAAAACCCTTAATCACCAAAATAAAATGTTTGCTTTATTGGATGAAGACTTAAAAATAAACCACAAGCTTATTTCAAATCTTTTTGATACAATTATAGCTCTAAGAGAACAATAACTTCTTTGCAATCAATGTCAGTAGATGTTCAAAACATACTCAGTTTATGAAACAAAAGACATGCATTTTATCACAATTCCATGACAGAGTACTTAATTTTCAGAAATTAGTTTTTAGGACTTCTGTAAGAAAAACTTTATGATAGCAACAATATGAGAATGAAAACAATAAGTTATCAATGATATTTTTATGCCAAAAATTTAGTGAAAAGTTTCCAAACTTGCTCACATGAATTATAAAAAAAAAAATCAGCCTGTTATCATGTGATTTCCAAAATTAGGTCAGATCTGATATACTTATTACAACCAACAATTAATACATGAAATAAGCCTAAATGATGGATGCCCAACTCAAGAAATTAATTCCTTAATGTATTAGACGACTTAGAAATTAATTTTAGGCTAACCCACATGAAATTTTGCCCCTGTTATATTTCCAACTTTAGAAATAGAATTATTTAGAGATAACAGTCACCCAAAATGTAGATCTAGGCCAAATTCTTGATACACATCAAACATAAATCACTGATTAATGTATTTCGCAATTTGTTTAGTTATTTTCAAACCACTTAGATATATTTTTCACCACTATTAAAAAGGTATATGATTGTTGTAGCAAACAGTGAGGAAAAATATGGTTTAGAGATCAAACCCTTAGGCCGTAGGCCTTGAAGATCACTTGCCCAAGTTGCCAAAAAAATTTCAATACCTGAAACACAAATTCTTACCAAATTTTCTGCAAAAACCCACTAATGATTAGCTTTAGAAAATCAAATATTCAAATCAGAAATAGAGCAAGGAGAATCTAGGGCCAATGAGAGCTAGCACTAGGCCCAATAGAACTAGCATTGGGCTAGGAGAAGGTAGATCTGGGCTTAGGAGCCCCAAAACTTGAAATCCTTGTTCTGAAAAAAAAATATATATATTTTTGCTTTAGATTTTCAGATTTATTGCAAAATCTTTAATGGCTAGCCTTGCAAAAATATTTGGGACAAGATATTGCCCTTCACGGCATAGATCTGTCTCAAAACCCCCAGATCTACTTGAAAATATCTTAGATCTATCAAAATTTCCACAAAATATTTAAAGGATTTTGAAATTTTAGAGAGGTACTAGCCCAAAAACACCCTGCAAAAAAAAAGATTATCGTTAGATAAATAATGAGGATTATATGAAGTAGGCTTTTCAGAAAATATGTGTTGAGAGTTGGTTGGTCGAACCGAGGACTATCCCCAAACGCTCAATGAGAAACTGAGAGATTCTCTGCAAACACTAGATCAACCATCAAATCAAGTAGAGAAATAGAACAACAATAAAACTATGAAGAAATAGAGATATCTGCTACTTCAATCAAAATTAAAAATGTTACCCTGGATCCATCAAACTAAATAAGATACCTATATTCAGATTATTCTAAGAGAGCTATTGATTGATAGTTTTCACATAATATTAAGTAGAACACCTGTATCATAATCGACTTGGGTTGTACACTCCAAGTACACTTTCAACTAGGTGGCCAAACGAGGAGCGATATTCCTGACAAGTCCCACTTGTGGGTATGATGCCAACTGGGGCATACTCTACAAAGACCAGACAAGGGAACAACATTCTTCGACCCTATGAAGATAGGGGAGCAACATCTTCAACCCTATGGGTAACAAGTAGGGGTCATACTCTATTGTCCAAAGTTCCCTCAACCCCAAGATCCTTCCATCTCAATTCCGGACCCTAGGAGCTCAGACAAGGAGGAAGAGTTGACTTAGTGTCCTCGATCAATGCTGCTTTCATCATACTCAAATCTGGTATTAGCTTGTCTCAATCGCGATGTTTCCTATTCATACAGGACATCAAATCAAATATCATGTCAAAACATAAATAATCATATTAATAACAAAAGGATACCATAAGCATCCTCCCTCTCAAGGAGGTGCCAACCACAAGCTTGAGCTTGTTTCCAACAGCCGCATTGTCTCAATGGATGAGAGTATCTCAGATCCAACTATAAATATGATATTTTTTGCCAATCGAATCTCACTCTATGTCATCACAATGTATCCATGTCATATTCAGATCATGATCCGACAACTCTCTAAGGAGCTTCTTCATCTTGCCTCATAGCTAGCCATGCTAGCAACATCGTACTCATCCTCAATCGTACTATGGACCTTTCATCCAAGATATCAGGGCAAATCTCATACTAAAGCAACATCCAAATGTGTATAACAATAATCTCTATCAACAACAATACATCCATGCAGTCACATATCATAGGAGAACTATCTCAACCTCAAAAATAGAATATCTCATGCAGATATTTCAAAAGATGCTCGGTGGTGTGAAAATTCAATTACCCGAATCACCACTACAACAACTGATTAAGTTTCTTCTATTTGTTAATCACTAAACAAATTATTTACGGTTTCCTACAGTAAACACCAAAACTAATACACTGTAGTCTTCACCAATTAAATTATAAGCGGAAACAAGAAACTGAGCAAGAAGGAAATACACAACACATTACATCGTTGGTTTTGGACAAATGACCCCGGAAAAACCCAATGTGGGAAAACTGGTGCAGCAGCTGAGGGTTTTATTATTAAGTAGTTTTTCGATTACAATCTCTAGATGCCGTGTTGGCTATCCAGTATAGAAAATATCACTAACAAAACAATAGTGAGAAGTACCTCACACTATCAACGACGATTCCGACTGATCCAGCCACAAAATGGCTTGCCCCCTGTTGCCTCTGCGTCAGCCCATCGTCATAGCATCTAGGGACAACATCACTCCCTCTGTTGATCAATTTGCTTCCCAAGAACTTCGATTTCCACCTCCTGGTCTCACACCCCGACTTCTGGCTTCAGAAATCGATTCCTCCAGCAAAAATACAAACCTCCTCAAGGCTCTGCGCTATCTCTGAGTTAGCCTACACTGGCCAGCTTAGCCTCTGCGCTGCATCTCCCGGATCTCTCTCTGCTTCCTCTATTGAGTATTCCTGGATCAAGAGAAATATCCAACCAGAACTATCCATGCCCCTCACTATAAAAGATCACTCTGAATTCTCTTCCTGACAACTGTTGTGCTTTAGCAATTCGATCTTCTGATCTCCACTCAATGTGTCTTCCAAATGCCCATCAAGCCTCTTCTTATAATCCTTTTGTTGAGAACCAATGACCCAGATTAGATGCTAATCAATGGCTCAGATTATTTTGGCTTGATTCTCGTCTTCTTCTAGAAGTTTCACTCACAGTTAGATTAATACCCTTTAATTATTTTAATTTGGTAAGTTTAGACTTAGGCGCCCTTTAAAAATAATTAATTATTTTAATAAAACTGTCTCCGGGTGGAATTTCCGAAAACGATTTCTGGGTTATTTGTGGAATACATGTATCCAAGATTCCCTGCAAATTTTGAGACTTAGAGCACATCCGATGCTACTAGAAATCAATAGGTGGTAACTCTATGTGATTGAAGAGGCTCACTCATGAATTTATTCAGGTTCTTTGCACATCATATATATATTATATAATATATATATATAATATATATATATATATATATATATACATATGGATGTTCAAAACGAAACATCAATGCTTCAATCAAGAGTCGGATGACATGTCAAGTTCAACAACATCTTTGAACTTCAAATTGGAGTATCCAAGGATTTGCATGTCCTTTATTCAAAAACATTTTCAAATAGTTTTGCAATATGGAATTTCTTTCTCAAATTCCAGAAATCAATTCATCATTCCATGATACTTCATTTCGAGCTTCAAAAGTTATCTCCCTCTGATTAAATCATCAGAGGCTCATCACTTGTCAAGAGTAGACCATCAGGATATAAAACCAAAGCCATAATCAAAATCAAATCCATGCCTTGGAACTCATCATCCTGACTTCATCAGATAACTGTCAAATATAGACATATCTAGATCAGGGAGCTTGCTTCATCCAATGCTCTTAAGCATAATGCCTTGCTAAGCCAACATAATCAACCTTACATAAATCAATGTTGTACCATCACATCAACAAAGTTAGCTTATCAAAGTTTAGAAGTCAGATCACAACCGTTATCAAAGTCATCAACATTACATTATCAATTCTTTCAACCAGGAGACAGGTGGAACTCATTTCAAATCTTGACTTCATTTATTATCATGCCGACAAGATGTAGTCATACATGCAATGTCAATCCAAACTTCATCAGGGCATTTTCCTAATCATAGCATAAGTCATTTCTGTCGCTAGGTGCAAATGCATACACCAAGGATGAGTCATGCAGGTTTCAATTTCATTTTGAATCACAACTATCATTACCTCAACCATTGTGCTAGGAACAAGGAGGCCAATTTCCTAATACCCACATAAATCATTGTGCCCACATAACATTGACATCAGGGCAAATCAACAACCGTTAGATCAAATCATTAGACATCAGATCAAGTCCAAATTTGCTATCGTAGAGAGATCTATAGTCAAAGCATATCTCAATAATTAATTCAAAGTTATTGTCAAGCATCATGACAACACACTGTTCATCTATTTCAATTAGTGAAATCATGCCAAACTCTTGTAGTCCAAACATAGTGACATGTCATATGTATGTCCCGGTCACCTGCAAACACAAGTTCAGTTTGCATGTTTTCCTGCTTCCAGATCTTGTTATTTGCAACATATGTGTGGAATTGACATCTTCCAGGTGACCATCTGATTTCATGCACAATACTTCATTTTATGTGATCAACAATTTAACCCCACAACTTCAAAAATCATATTACAGTGGCAGAATATGTCAGAGACACCTTGATTCAGAGTTCAGACAGCTTCAGAAAGCTTTAGATGATGGTTAACTGTAGTCAAATGCCTCGTTGCTCCCTTCAGGTTAGCATGGGAGCGCCTTTAGCTACCTGGACGCTACTTGGGCCTTAGCATGTGTGCGTCCAGGGACAAGATTTCCTAATTCAGTCCCTGTGACGGAGTAGTAACCCTAATTTCTGTAGAAGCTTTAGATCTGAGACTTTGCTGCAGATCAATTATGTCAGATGCACATAAATCATACTTCAACAATACAAAATAGAAATAGTAATAAGAGTAAGAATCTTGAGAAGAGATTCTCCCTTTGACTGGGAATCTTCTTCATTCATCTTCATTGACTGGGAATTGACTAGGAGGCCAATTTCTGAATACCCACATAAGTCATTGTGCCCACATAGCATTGACATCAGGGCAAATCAACAATCGTCAGATCAAATCATTAGACCTTAGGTCAAGTCTAAATTTGCTATCATAGAGAGATCCATAGTCAAAGCATATCTCAATCATTAATTCAAAGTTATTGTCAAGCATCATGACAACACATTGTTCATCTATATCAATCAGTGAAATCATGCCAAACTCTTGTAGCACAAACATAGTGACATGTCATATGTATGTGTCAGTCACTTGCAAACACAACGCCACTGTACATGTTCATGTTATGGAAAAAATTCAAGCTTCTCCTGCTTCCAGATCTTGTTATCTGCAACATATCTATGGAATTGACATCTTCCAGGTGACCATCTGATTTCATGCACAATGCTTCATTTCATGTGATCAACAATTTAACCCAACAACTTCAGAAATCATATTACAGTGGCAGAATATGTCAGAGACACCTTGATTCAGAGTTCAAACAACTTCAAAAAGCTTTAGATGATGGTTAACTATAGTCAAACCCTTGGACCCTCCCTTCAGGTTAGCATGGGAGCGTCTTTAGTTGCCTGGATGCTACCCAGGCCTTAGCATGTGTGCATCCAAGGACTAGATTTCCCAGTTCAATCCCTGCGACGGAGCAGTGACCCTAATTTCTGTACAAGCTTCAAATCTGAGACTTTGTTGCAGATCAATTATGTCAGATGCACATAAATCATACTTCAACAGTACAAAATGCAAATAGTAATAAGAGTAAGAATCTTGAGAAGAGATTCTCCCTTTGACTGGGAATCTACTTCATTCATCTTCATTGATGTCATCAACTTGTCTCTACTAGAGTCAAGCAACAACAGATCTGTTAGATCATAAACATATCTCTATCATGGTTATCAGCATCATGACATCAATATTTAAACTCAAAGTAACATATAGATGCAACATCATATCTCAAAGATTATGAGCACTTTCTATCAAGTCAGGACATCCAATTTAACCATATGCCATCAAGACAAGACCACAGGTAGTAAGAGATCTAGAATATCAATCTCAAAGCTATATCTCTAACATCAAGGTTACAATGCTTATCATGATCAATAAGATCAAGTAAGGTTATGCAATAAAACTTTACCAAAACAATGAGAGTGTTAATCTCTCTTTCCATATGCTTTCATCATGCTTATCACAAGCATTATCAATAGACTCATGTATAGGAGTCAATGAGTTATCCTTCTATATGAAATCCATCATGACAAGTATCAAGAGTATTATTTACTAGAGTCAAGGTGCTAGCCTTCCTTATAGGATCAAGATATCCAACAGATAGATGTTAGCCAAGCATCAAGTATATCAATGTATCAACACTAGATAACGTCATAGAATTCAAGAAGATCAAAATGTTCAACACCAGGTGCATCATTTCATCATAGGAAACATAGGTCCAAGTCACATTCATATGCATGTATGAGCTATCAGAGAAAGAGATATTCTCATCATAGCTTAGGTTTTACCTAGCCATCAATGTTATTGCTGAAATACAACATGCCATGCATACCTTGTGGCATTCAAATACTTGTGCACCTTCTCATAGGGAGCTTGTAGTGCTTATCACCTTTTCATCAAGTACGTCTTTGCCTCTTTTCCAAATCTAGCTTTTCTTTCTTGCATCTCAAATGATCCTCAAGAGGGATCCACTTATCATATATCATCAAGGAGGCTAGAAATATCCTTATATTCAAATACATATGCAGGAAGTATAAGCAATAAACATAATCATTAGATCCATAGGTCTAAACAAAATATAAGAGGCATCATAGGTCAAGAAATACTTATTTTCAACGAGAGGTGATCGTCTCCATCTTGAACCAATCTTCAAGAGCTATCAATGTCCATGGTCCATATACCAATGTTGCCTTCAATTATCCAACCAGGTCTGCTAGGGATTGCCCCATCTAGGGCTTCATCAAATCTTTGTCAAGTGCTTGAGCATCTTCACATCAACCATATAGGTTCCATATCTCATATTGTTTCCATAAAGCAGGGCTTTCTCTCCAACCCTAACCTTACAAAATCCATCAGATCCTAATAATCAAATTGCTTAGGGTTTTCTTCAAAGTTCAAACCCTAGAATTATTTTAGGTCTCCACCATCCTCTTCTTGCTTCCATCTAAGGTGTCATCATCGGGGTGATCTCCATGGGTTTTCTTCAGCCCAACTCTGATACCATGTTAATTTTACATAGGGCTACGTTGTTCTTTGCTTTGATAATTGCATTTCATCATTAATACATTAAATTCACCCCATATCATCATTACATTATTTAGATCTACACCATATTCATCAACATATGCAATTATATAGAAAGAACAACATCATCATCATCAATGCAACGGAACATAAAGGAACAATAGAAGAAAAGCATGCACACATGGAGACACCAGGATTGGTCCGAGACTAGGGCAAAACCCACTATGGGGAAAACCCTTGCAAATCTTCTTCTTCTTAGATCGTCATCAAATGATTCAACAAAAGAGAGTACGATGATCCATAACATTATTTATGCAACAAAACAACTATGATATCCATGAAACATATCTAATCATGCTTATAATCAAAACCCTCATTCTGATGGTTGTAATGTGTTGTCACTAACTGTAGTTAACTGCTGGATATTGTTGAACACTGCTGAACACTGTTGTCACTAAGCAAAATCTTCGAAATACTGAAATCTCATCTTTGGGTCCTGGACGCAAGGAGGAGGAGTTGTGCGCTTGTCTATAACAACCCTGGACGCTCTCTGCAGAACTGGAAGACTGCGTCGGAACAGATTTGGACGCTCCCAGGTGAACTGGATGAGGGCGTCCAAAGTCAAACATACTTGGATCTGCCTCAAACTCTGGACGCTCCATAAGGCTTCTGTGCGAGTGTCTATGGCATCCTAGACGCTCTCAAGACCATACTGTGCGTGCGTTCGGGGACCAATATAGCCTGAACTATCTCTAAAACCCTGGACGCTCCTATAGGCTTCTGTGCCAACGTCTAGGGCTTTCTGGACGCTATCTTGACCATTGTGTGCCAAAGTCCAGGGACTAAAATGCCCAATTCTGTGCCAGCATTCAGGAATTAGAAAACCCTAGATTAGTGCGAGCTTCACCCTTGAGATTTCAGACCCTTGCGCAAACTTTCCTTCGACAAACCTGTGCGAAGAAAGACAATAAGAGAAGAGAAGATGACTTGATCAATGTCCAAATGAGCTTGAGGTCTCTTCTATTTATAGGCTTTCATGAGGGTCCACTTGGGATTGAGGCTGACCTGTCCAATTTAACATGTGTTTAGGGCTGACCTAACCCAATATACATGAGTGAATAAATAAATTCAAAAACCAACTTTTGCTTGTCCAAATAAAGTGATCTTTAGGTCGATTTTGGTCCTCTCGAAAAGAGGAAATATATGCAATCATTATCTCGGGCATCTGAGCTGTCCAAGGTGGAATTTGACCTTAATTGCAAAAATTAACATGACATAAACTTCGAAGAAAGTGAAGCCATATCAATGGAAAAGGCTCCAAACCTTTCGAAGGTCAAGCATTATCTGAATACATGGAAGGGGATCGAAGGAATCAAGGGATTTTTATGAAATCAGTCAAATATCCCCTCATTCGCTATATAGCGGGATTGGAGACATCAAAGAGATATATGATAAGCTGATAGAGCTATTCTCTGAAGATGAAATAGGAAAGGTCATATCACTTAGATCTGATATACACAAATTGAAGGTATCAAGGGATGAAGGGATATCTTCATAAGATCTCCACTGCAAGATTTGGGAGAGACGATTTCTGATAAGGAAATTATCTCTTTGCACTAACCGATCAACAAGATGAAAAATGTCTATAAAAGGCTATCCCATTCAACAACTTGTGGTTTCTATGCAAGATAGAGGAAGACAAGTTGAGGGTAAAAAGTATACATTTGTCGAAAAGAAAGAAGAACATAGCTAAGAATCAATGCTATGAGTAGTACAGGAAAGATTGTCCTAAGCTTAAGAAGGGCAATAAAAGGGGAGATAGAGAAGAAGTCCATTAGAAGTAAGAGCTCATGACATCACCATAGGAACTATGAAGGATGTATGATAGTCAACTATGAAGGATATAGGTCTTGGGAACCTCATTGTAAACTTAAGGAAAGGAAGAAGTCATCCAGAACAAGTCTCATCATACATCAAAAGGTAACATTTGCTAGATAGGGATATGCAACATCCTCAAGATTCTCTGATGGAATCTTCATTGGAAGGTTCATCGATGTAGAGAGGAAGCAAGTGTTTCATTAGGAATTCCAACGTGTGGAATTCGTGGGATGATGGTATGATGACATAAGAGATGAAGCAGATCAAGGGGTTGAAGCTCTTTTCAATCAAAGAAACTGCTAAAAGAAGCCTAGATGACCTAAAGGTAAATGAGGTATGTATGCTTGTATTCAATATTATAAAGTCATGTTGTATGGTTACGGGTAACATGGGTCATGGTTCGTGTTGATTTCTGGTAGCATCGGATGTGATCTAAGTCCCAAAATTTGCAAGGAGGCCTAGACACATGCATTCTCCAATACCCATAAGTCATTTTGGGAAATTCTACTCGGAGACAATTTTATTAAAATAATTAATTATTTTTAATGGGACCCTAAGTCTAAACTTAGGAAATTAAAATAATTAAAGGGTATTAATCTAACTATGGGTAAAACTTCCGGGAGAAGACGAGGATCAAGCCAAAATGATCTAAGCCATTGATTAGAAGTTAATCTGGGCCATTGGTTGTCCAACGGAAAGATATAAGAAAAGGCTTGAGGGGCACTTGGAGAACACATTGAGTAGAGTTCAGAAGATCAAATTTCTGAAGCAGAGTAGCTACCTGTGAGAAATTCGAAGTGATCTTTTGTAGTGAGGGGCAGGGATAGTTTTGGTTGGAGATTTCTCTTGATGCAGGAATACTCAACAGAGGAGGCAGAGAGAGATCTGGGAGAGGCAACGCAAAGCTAGAAGACGTTGATGCAAGGCCATGTAGAGCCTTGAGGAGGTTCGAAAATTTGCTAAAGGAATCAATTTCAAAGCCCAAAAGTCGGGGTGTGAGACCGAGAGGTAAAAATCGAAGTTCCTGGGCAGCAAATCGGTCAACAGAAGGGGTGACACATTCCCTAGAGGCTTTGATGATGGGCTGACGCAGTGACAGCGCATAGGCAGCCAAGGGTCGTTCATTTAGTGGTTGGATCAGTCAAATCTCTAGTGATAGTGTGAGGTATTCTCACTTATCTCTCTGTCAGTGATATTCTCTGTACTAGATAACCAGGAGGGTATCTAGAGATTGTATTCATAAATTACTACTGCATAATAATAAAACCCTTAGCTGTTGCACTGGTTTTCCCACACTGGCTTTTTCTGAGGACATTTGTCCAAAAATAACTGTGTAGATGTGTTGTGTATTTCTTTCTTGTTCAGTTTCTTCTTTCCACATTTTATTTAAATGGTGAAGGTTGCAGTGTATTAGTTTCGGTGTTTATTGTAGGAAACAATAAATAATTTTGTTCAATAATTAACAAATAGAAGAAACATAATCAATTGCTACAATAGAAATTTGGGCATCCATATTTTCATAGCTCGATCTTGAGAAGCATGATCGAAGGAAAGGAATCTCCTCCTATGAAAGGTTGACGGAAGGCATGGGTCACACTAGATGAAATCAACATAATATGTCCTCATATGAAGTATGAGGTGGTTGACTACGATTGAGGAACTCTGATTGAAAGTTTGTGGAAATGAAATGTGTGAAGAATGTTAGTTTTTTGTGGCATCGGATGTGTTCTAGTCACGAAATTTGGTGGAGAGGCTAGAATACATGTTGTTGTCGCAGAGATTGTAACGACAACGCTCAGACCGGGGGCTGTCACTCTGAACCCCGATCTCTCCGTTTAAGCCTGTCTCCCACGACTAAGGGGTAGACCCTGAAAGGAAAAGGACGACCAACTGCGAACCAGTTGGTTTGGGAGACACGAAAGAGAAAAGCACTAAGCAGATTTGTTTAATTTAATGGACCAGTGCCTTATGGGTTTGGTGTCAAAACGATCACTTAACAGATGTTGCAAAAATGTAAACTGAGCACAGCAATCATTTAACATCAAATAACTTAGAAAAATGCAGAATATCAGTAAATTCACAATGCTTTTAACAACGATCTGGCAAATACCTTTGAAAGATAGAACAATGCGAATTCAAACATTAACCAGATATCATATTTCAAGCATGCTAAATTTCGTAAAAAATAAACATTCATCCCACATCAAAACTTTAATCTCATCAAGCAAAATAGAACGTGATAGAATTTTTCCAGGCTAAGACTTTAACAGGCAAAATATTTCCACGATGTTAATTTTTTATGCTTTTCTGACAAAAATAAAAATTTAAAGCTAAAAATCTGAACTAGAACAAAATTCAAAATCTAATCTAAAGAAATATATTTTATGATTTATTTTTATATATATATATATATATATATAATATATTTTAAATTTAAAAACAAAATTAAACTAAAAAATCTATTTTAAATCTATACTAAAACCAAAAAAAAAAAAAATTAATATCTGAAACCCTAAGAGTCTTTTTGTGAATTTTTTAATTTTTAAAATCAAACTAAAATAATGCTAAACCCTAACATATATTAAAATAAAACTAAAATATAACAAAAACTAAACAAATGAAAACCTAAAAACTAAACTTAGACGTATCAAATATAACGCATATGCATTTAAACTACGACTATTAGAACGTGACCGAATAAAATGAAAACGATTTCAGAACTAACCCTACGCTGGATGAAAACGACGCGCACTGATACGTGACTGATCCAAACGAAATCGATTTTGGATTTTTGTAAACCTGAACTCACGCTAACTAAATCGATTTTATGGTTAAACAAAATGAAACCAAACGAAAATCAATTCTTACGATTGAACTATGCAATACCAAACTCAAAGAATCGATTTACCTGTGCGTATGATGCCCAGCGTATATAAATTTCGCTTGCGTTTTTTTTTTTGTGTTTACAGATGATTAGCGCGTGAAGGTTATGCAGAAGATTTAAAAAGGGAAACGCACCTGATATCCACAGATTTGTGCCGAGAAAATCGAAATCCTTTTGCAGGTTCGACAGCAGGCAGAGATGATACGCAGCTCGCAGGAGGGTTTGAATGGAGTTGCAATTTCGTTGAGCAGAGATTTGGGCAGCGGAATGAACTGAACAGCAGCGGCTAATGGAGGACGCAGGGTCTAAGGCTCGTTTGATGGCATCGAAATACATACACAATTCCTTCAATCTCTCACGCATAAATCGAAAGCATGGTTGCTCCAACGCACAAATCTGAGGGGTTTAAGGGTGAAACGATGTCGTATATCCAATATAATTGATTCTTGCAGGATTTTACAGGCAACTGACCAAGCAGCAAGGGCTTTGCCCAAGTCACGAAAAAAAAAAAATCTGATAAATTTCTGCCGTCAACACAATCGAAACCCTCCAGATCTGAAAGAAAAAACAATTGATAGTTGAAACCCTGGACAGCAGAATGGCTTAGAGAGACCCTCTAAAATCCTCAGAAAACCCTGTAACCTGATTCAAAATTTCAAAATTTACAGCTCTATAAAGCCAGATATATCAATGATTATTGAAAAATTTTAAGAAAACTTCAGATAGCTAATGAAATGCTTTAGGAAAATCTCTCATGCAATTCAGAAAATTAAAAGACTAAATGATTAACCCAGGATCAAAACCAGCTAGGCTCTACAAAAAGTGCTTATGGGAGTTGGCTGGTTCAGCCTAGAACTTCCCCTAACGCCCACTGATCTTCAAGGGTTTCCTGCACAGCTCACTTCAACCGTCAAATAAGAGAGAAAAAGTAGTACTAGATCTCAAACACAATGGAGATACCTGCCATTACATCAGAAACCCTAATACTACTCAAACCCTAGCATGTGAACAAGATACCTATGTTCAACAATACTCTTCATTAAGCTGTCATTAACGGCTGAAAATTAAAATATGCAGAAATAAAATTGCTCACAGAACTTTAAGAGAGTAACACCAGCAAGCTTTTAACCCCAAAGTCTTCTTTATTAACACCAGAAAAGTTTACAAGAGAGCTTCTTCAGCACAAGACTCAGATCCAATATCTCAAATGACCCCTAGCACCCTATTTAAAAGAAAAAATCCCAACGGCTAGTTTGAGTGATCCATGTCAAAAACGATCTCAACCGTTGATGAGAATCAAGACATCTCTTAATCTCATCCGTCGAATTTTTTAATGTATTTAAAAATTGAAATTCTCAAAATATTATTATTTTATTATTTTTTTTT
>APFE031689208.1:0-12922 GCA_000404065.3 Pinus taeda
TAGTAACATTGAACATTTCTCTTATCAAATCTACCTCTACCTCTTCCTCTAAAACTACCTCTTCCACTTGAGCCACCTCTTCCTCTACCTCTTGAATAATTTTGGCTTTGCCATTTACCTTGACCTTGATGGCTTTTCGTACTGCTGCTACTTGCATCTTCATTCTTTGTAATTTGTAATTTAGAGGAAAAAGCTTTCTCTACACCTTCAAAAGTTTCCTTCAATATTTCTTCATGAGACATCAAAGATCCAACCAATTCATCAAACTGTAGTTTTGTCAAATCCTTACTTTCTTCCATGATTATTGCAACATGATTCTATCTATGTGTTAAAGATCTTAATACCTTTTTAACTAAAACTTTATTACGTACAGTTTCTCCAAGTGTGGCCATTTTATTGACCACATCTTTGACTCTCACACAATAGTCACTAACACTTTCAGCTTCTTGCATCTTCAAATTCTCGAACTCTCGCTTCAATGTCTAAAGCTTGACCACCTTAACTTGATCACTATCTTGGTAAGCTTCTTATAGAGTCTCCCAGGCAGCTTTGGCAGTTTTTGCTCCTGATATTCTTGGAAATAAGCTCTTATCAAGAGTTATCTAAATGTGAAACAAAGCTTGAGCATTCTTCTTGTTTGCTTCCTTTCTTGTTGTTCTTTGATTGGCTGTAAGGGCATTCCAATCAGCTGGCTCTTCATATACTGATTCAACAATCTCCCACAAATGTTTTCCAAACAAAAAGGTTAGCATTTTAATGTGCCAATAATCATAATCGTTCCCATAAAATTCTGGAACTAGCATCTGGTTAGAATTTGACATGATTAACTTTGGTGAAATTCCAACAATACAACTTTAACCCAAAACAATTTTACCTACTCTGATACCACTTCTAGAATATGAAATGACTTATTTCTAGCCAACTGAAAAGCCAACAGTACTATGAAGAAAAATACATATAAAAAAAAAAAAGATAAAACAAATAAAAACACAGTTATGTGTGAGCTAAAAAACACTGCAAATCTCATATATTAATTGAACCATTAACTACATTTTTATATAATAAAATTATTAATAAAATCAACTCTGGCATTACAACTAATTTCCAATAGTGACCACGCTAACAATTTGTTGCTTTAATTTTGAAAAAAACACAAAATAGCAATTTACATAACTAATTAAACATTATTCCCAACAAAAATGAGAAAGTCAAGATCGAATAAACCACTATTATCATCACAATTCGAGAAGTCCTTTCTATTTGTGTATGGGTCATAAACATTAATAATGCGGAGCCAATTCTTTGTGCCTCTACGACCACCCAATATAATTTTTCCCACCGTGAAGTAATACAATTCAAGGTTCCACATGACAGCCAATACCTGAGAGAGGCCTTTGGGGCTGATGGCACATACATACCGTTTTGGACATATGTGAAGCAAGTGTCCTCATGCCTTATCCTTATCCTTGCTTGTCATTATTTCTTGTAAAAGTACTATCCAAGAATTATAGATTTCAATTATATTTTTCAAGGAGTTTTTTTGTGAGCCAATGGCACAGGTCGGACATTTAATGGCAAGATTGACATTAGGGAAGATCAATTTTAGGAGGCTCTGATCCGAGTACCCAAAGTCGTGGGAAATTTACATCAAAATGGCCCACCCTAAATGATACCGGATCTTGGGGAGGTGGAGAAGCATGGAAAATGCGGGAATTTTTCTTATTTTTGACTTGGAGATCGTTCCAAAGGGCTAATGCAAGGGGGTTTCGCCGCTTCCACCCATCCCTTCAATGCCAACGATATCAACTCCATTCTGGGATAGGGTTTGTTTGACATCACTGACAAGATTATTCAAACCCTCTACATACATTGGCATAGCAGGACTTAGGGATTTGGAGCTGCGGGTGGACTGTTCAGCCATTCTAGTATAATCATCAATGGAGCTCTGAAATAGTTGACAGGTGTTCATTTGTTGAAACATGTGAATTGAAACTAGCATTTAGTGATTTTGGCATTCACACGCTCAATTACATGAAGGAGCTCTGAAATAGTTGAGAGATGTTCATTTGTTGAAGCATGAGAGGATTGAAACTAGCATTATTAGTAAGTTTGGCACTCACACGCTCAATTACATGCCGACCCATTTCTCCAACACGTTCATATCATTCGCTACAACCCTTAAAGTCCACATTTAGCTTACATCAAAGATGAGGTTTGCCAGGCCTTGGGTGAGCAAGAATCCAAGAAATAGTTGATAAATTTTTCTATCGCTTTCCAAAATGACTGGCAGATACAGGTGGACACCCCATTAAAAGAAATAACGACAGCTTCAAAGGAACTTCAATGGATACAGAGTGTCACGATCGAAGCCAAGCCTCGCCCTGCCCCACCTCACCTCACCTCACCCATGTTGAATCAGATGGCCCAGAAGAAATTTGATGGTCCTACCGGTGCACCAGTCGACACGTCGGACAACGAAATTGCCATTCTTTATTTCGAATGAATTAAACTAACCACAGAAAAAGTTCTGTGTAGGTCACAACTCGTCAGCCATCTGCATCGCCAATGTTATCGACTACAAGCTACGCTAAGATTTGACTTTTGTGCTCTGTAGCCAAGTGTCAGGCTTTGAAATTTATCATGTATGAAAGGGGAGGAAGCCAAAACGCCTTCGTCGGACTTTTATGCACCGTTCCTTCCATTTAAATCCATTCGCGTATGTGAATTTTGTACCCTGACATCATCGACTTTAAAATTGTTATAGAAAAAATATTGTATTGTCATGTCATGCGTCACTACGTGTCCAGCTACTGGACTTTGAGTGGCTGACCAGGTAAACTCTTTCAGAAGACCGGATATTCAACGTGGGAAATGGCAGTGTCATGGCATTTATTTGCTGGCAGAATCATGAAGACTACGCTATAGTGCTGGCTCTAATATTCGGAAGCGGATTCGTAAATACCATGATATCTAAGAACATTTAATGTTCGTACTAGATTCATAAATACTATCATATGGTGAAGAGTTGGGATATTATTGGCTTTAATAAATTTGATAGCCTTGGTTCACGGAGGCTATGTGTTTGTTGGAAAATTATTTTTCTTTGGAATTTAGTGATTTTTTGTTTTTCAAAAAATTTGATCATAGGAGTGTTTGAATCATTTCTTAAATTTGATCATAGGAGTGTTTGAATCATTTTCTTGATGATGGAAAATGGTTCAGCGCAGTCAAAATTTTGTGGGCACTCAAAATCTTGAAGTTTGAAAGTTGTAACCCAGATTTCCCAAAATTTCTGTTGGATTTTGGCAAAAATCATACTAGAATTTCCACTATTTTTTGAACCAATTTTTGGCTTTATTCGACTACTCTAATTCAATATTTAACTTTGAACACAAATCATTTATTAGATTGACTCATAGCATTATTATTATTAAAATGAATAGTACCAAAATTTTGTAAATTTGTTTAATGAATTTCGTTAGAAATTTGTTGAACAAATTAGGAAAATTAGGAAAATTGTAGTTTTAAGTGGAATAGTTTGGTTAGAGGTAATTTGATGTTTTTGTTTTTTCATAAATTTGGTGACATAATTCTTTTTTTGGTAATATCATCGATTTTAATTATTTAAAATGTGATTTTGAATATATAAATTAACTTAGTATCTCTAAAAAAATTTGAGATACTTGAATTGTGTAGATGACACAATTAAATTTTACTAATTATATGAAATCCTTGTTGAATTTAGAAGCAGTCGAGATCCATTTAAACCCTGTATCTATCAAGCACCAAGAGATATCAAATCTCTCGGAGTGTAAAACTCTTTTTTAAATGCAAAACTTGAGAAACGGTTTGCATCTAGAGAGATTTGATCCCCCTTAGCAAATAGATTTGAGGTTAAGATAAATCTAGGCCAGTTTCAGTCATGTGTGGCCATGGAAAAATTGTTGAACATTGAATTATTCTTATAATTTTAAATATGGTAAATATGTCTAAGATTAATTTAGTCATTTTAATTTTAAATTTGTTGAGTGACCTCTATTTGTTGAGATGATAGAAACTGTTAATAACTCGAATTATGAAATAAAAATTTTGAATGCAAAATAACAATGTGTCAATGTTGAATGATCGAAAATGTGAATAATAATAATGTAGTCAATTACAATTAGGGTTCATTGTGATCAATCTCTAGGTATTTCCTTTTCTTGTTCTTATTGCTACACCTGTTAGTTTTGTCATCTGTTCATATGGATCATATGAAAAAGGTAGTTGAAATCTTAGACCACTCAAATATTTAACTCAAGCTATTCTAGTAAATATCATACTTTGTCTCTCTTGTTCCCTAATATTAATAATAGTTTTCTCCAAAGTCAGTCATTGTGACTTATGAAGTATAAAACCCTAAGTAAGTTTCAATGGTAGTTGTTTTCTATTACCTTGTTTGAATGTAAAGTGAATAACAATTTTGAATGATGGAAAATTGGAATAATAAGAATGTAGTAAATTGCAAATAGTTTACAGTTTCAAGAAAAAAATATTTTAGGTAAGTGAATATTCTATTTAAGTTATCAATTCAAGTATTTTATATATGGTTGAATTATTGTAAGACAAAAATCAATCCACGTCGTATATAATTTTTTTGTGTTTACACTGAAATCAATGCATAATATTAATATAATTACTTTGAAACTAATGTACATCACACATCTAGTTACATCAAATCATAAATCAGCATCTACACTAAAATCAATGCATTTACTGTAGGCATTCAAATAGGAATTAAATCGACAGATACATTGAAATCAATGCATCTAGTGCAAGTAATCAAATAGGATTATAAATCATCATCTACACTAAAATAAATGAATCTAGTGCAAACAACCAAATATGACACAAAATCAACATCTACACTGAAATCAATGCATCTAGTGCAAGCAATCAAACAGAATTAGAAATCAACAATTACACTAAATTTAATGCATCAAGTGAAATCAATCAAATAGGACTAGGAATCAACACCTACAATGATATCAACGCATCTATTTTAGTAGAAAAACAAAATAATCATGACTTTTTAAATCCAACTTCTTTTACCATTTGCAAAATCCTTACTTCCATTTTCTTTATGGTTAATAATGTTTAATGTGATATAATACTATATAATATCTATATTTGTCTTTGTGTGTCTCTTTCTTCTTCCCTCTCTCCCCCCTCCATCTTTGAGTATATCTTCCTCCCTTTCTACTTCTCTTGCTCCCCCTCACTCTCTGTCCCTATCTATTTCTCTCCCTCTCTCTCTTTCTCTCCATCATCTATATTTATATATATATATCCTCCTCCATCTCTTCTTCTTTGCCTCTCTATCTTACACCCCACACTTGCATGCTCTCTCTCCGTATATATCTCTCCGTCCATCCATCTCTATGTCTCTCCCCTCTCTCCTTTCTCCCCCACCCATATATATTTCTATCTCCCTTTGTCTCTCTATCACACCCCCAAACATGCACACACTCTCTCCCTCTCTCTCTCTCTCTCTCTCTCTCTCTCTCTCTCTTGTCACTCCCTCGCTCTCTCTATGACTTTCTTCTTCCCTCCCTCTCTCTCCCCCTCCCTCTCTCCTCTCTCTAAAGTCCTTTCTCTCTTTCTTCTCCTCTTCTCCTTTCTATTCCTCCTCCCTTTGTCTCTCCCCCTCATCACTCTCTCTATCTCCACCCTTCAACTTTTTCACTATCCCCCCCTCCAACTCCATCTCTCCCTTCCTCCTTCTTTCTCTCGCCTTTTATCTATCTTCCTTCCTCTCTCTCTCTTCCTCTCTATCTCACCTCTCTCTCTTTCTCTCCCCCCACCCCTCATCTCTGTGACTATCTCCCTCCCTGTCTCCTTTTCTCTCTCCCCCTTTCCCCCTCCATCTTTGTGTCTCCCTCTCTCTCTCTCTCCCTATTCCCCTTCTCGCCCTCTCTCTCTTTTCCCTCCTCTCCTTTTTCCCTCACTCTCTCCCTCCACCACTATCTCTCGATGTCTTTCTTCTTCACTCCCTCTCTCTCTGTCCCTCTAACTCCATCTCTCTCTCTCTCTCTCTCTCTCTCTCTCTCTCTCTCAGTGGCTCCTTCTGTCTCCCCCCTTTATCTCCCTCTCTCTTCCCATCTCGAGTTTTGTGTCTCTCTTTTTCCCTATCTCTGCCCCCTCCATCCATACGATCAAGAATTGTCGCTCTATGTAATCAACGATGTATGTATGTCTAGTATAATAATACTTATAATGGAGATTATTATTATAATAATATATTGGAATAAAAACCATCAATATTATGTATTATTATACCAATAATAATATATAAAGAAACGTGCGAAAAAAATAGTATGTTAACTTTATACTATAGATGCACCAATTTGTTGTGATCAAATTGATAGTTACGTGTCTTACATTTTGTATTTTATATTCTACATCACGTTACATTTTGCATTTTACATTACATTACATTCTTCGTTTTTCATTTTTCATTACATTTACATTTCACATCTTATGTTACATTACATTTACCTTTTACATTTTACATTAGCATCTACTTTATATTTTATATTTATATATGTTTAAAATTGAAATTAATTAAAACATATTAAGTCGACATTTGTTTTTTTTTTTCACATATATTTTTCTTGATATTTAAAAAATGTTGATATATTTATTTACTTACTTACATTTTTCTACACATATCCCCTACATTGGTTTCTAGAGCGCCTATCGATACAATAAGATTGGCATAAAAAGATAAACATATAATAATTATTAATTTTATACAATTTTAAGTTATTAATCTATACAATCCTTAAATTTTTTCAACGTTTTAAACTTATCTATGGGCATAGTTTAATTAATAGTTGAAATTATTTTTTGGCTAGAATATGGTAATACACTTCCTAGCGAGATGGTGATTTCCTATCGAAAATACACTTTTGAATGCATAAATAGATTCAACCCCTAAGAAAACCTTGATAAACTCGACTTTTGCAAATTAAACAACTTAAACTTATGATTTTTAAAATTTACTACCGAATTTTGAACAAAATTGAATAGGAAAAATGCTCATAAATGGGTCATTTTATCTATTAGTTAGACAATGCTTATGTAATTAAAAATACAATTTAAATGATGAAACATTGAGATTACTTCTACTCGTTTTTGTTTTTATTGTCAATGCATTTCTTTCTTGTTAGGTAATTGGAGTCTTGAGATAACTAGCATGCCTAACCTTTGGCTTGAGCAGCGACGACCTAAGGGCATTTAAGCATAAAAATGACTTGAGGATCACACCCAACCTGGGCCACACCAGCCCTTAGCATGGCTAGATTTTTCTCACATAATTTCATGTTGATGATCTTTCCACCATGGAATGTCTTAACAAAACAACCCATCACCATGAATATATATATATTATATATATATATATATTATATATATATATATATATATATATATATATATATATATATATATATATATATATATATATATATATATACGTTGTTCTCGGTACATATTCAAATTGTAATTACGACATACTAGGTTTAGATAACTCGCTATCTACTTCATCTCACTAGCCGGATAATGATATGAGTCAGAATAAGTAGTCCACATGACCGAGTGCTACTGTTATGCTTACAGACTTAGTGGAAGAGTGCAATGTATATAAAAACAAAACAAAAAACCAAAAACTTTTATTTTGTAAAATTTTAAAATTGAAATATCCTAATGATATAAAAGTTTTAGCAACCAACTAAGCTAAAATTATAGCTAACAAAATTCTGATAGCTTTGCAAAAATATTTTTGTATTTATTTTTGTATTTTTAGAAAATGTGTTTGAAAAATACTAGGTTTATGTTTATTTTACTATTGTCTATAGATAGAATACAATCAGTTTAAATAGTTAATCTAATAGTTTAAATTTAATAATAAAAAATAAAATTAATTCAAATTAAATCTATTAATTGAATTTGTGTGTGTGTGTGTATTATATGAGATTTAAAGATATGTTTATTTTAGAATAAAGTTTTAAAAATTGTAATTTAGTTATCAATAATTAATGGATGAATGATAGAGGTGTAACCTCATACAATATCTACAAAATATTTTTAGTAGTAGTCGTGAACAAAGTTAGTAGTAGTCACAAATTGTAACAACCCCAGGTTAAAAGTTCATGTAATAAATTAATAAAGGAAAAATAAGACTAAGGTCACGGGACATGTATTCTAACCTAAATGATTGGAAAAACATCCTAGTGGGTGTTCATTTGGTCTATTATGGCTAAGGGAAATGACAAAAGCATTGGAAAATACATTGGAAAAGGAAAAGAGACATTAATTGATATTTATTTATGAAAGCAAAGGAAAATAGAGAAAAGGGAAATGAAAGGTCGCATATTTGCATGAGAGAAAATTGAAGGAAAATGAAGAAACTAGAGGCCTCAATGATAATGAGGCTTCTGAGGATTAGTTCACAACATCTTTTTAGTTCAATTATGGAATTTTCTTAAGAGAGGATAAGAGCACCAAGAGGAGTAGGAAAGCAGGAAAGCAAAGGAAGGACAAGGAAAGCAAGAAAGCAAGGAAGGACAAAGAAAGTTGGGATCAAGCAAATAAAATTAGATAAAGCAACTTCAAATGGAATACTTGTAGATAACAGGTTGTATGTATGATTTTCATGCTAGTTTTGGCATGTATGGTATGTGTATATGTGTATTTGGTTAATTTGTTGTCATTAGAATGAGTTTTGTTGGATTTTGATAGTGGTTTTAGCCTTACTTTGCAATTTTTAGATAGCCATGGTGTGATGAGATTCATTCTTGGTTAAGCCTTGGATTGTTGGAAGGTTTTAGATCTAGCTGAGGTGGTCTTAGGAAAACACCAAGGTTTGGGGGTGGAGATAGTTTTCTCCAGGAAGCCCTAAATAGGTGGGTGGAGATAGGAAAATTACTTAAGGGATGGTGTGTTCGGTTGTGTTATATTCTTTCCACGACTAGCTACCCTAGTTAACCTAGGGGTTACAGGGGGGCAGAGCCCCCCTTCATTGCGCTAACTGTGCAGTGGGGGTGGTACCCCCCCTATACAGGGGGTGGTTAACCCCCCTCTACGAGGTTCGGGGTAGTGCCCAAGGGAAATTTTTTTTTTTGGGCCTTATATTAGGTGGGTGGACCTACCTATGGTTTTGTGCATGGTTTTCGCACATGGTTTTGGACACGATGGTTTTCTATCCATGGTATTGGATGCTTTAGCATGTATATATATGTATTGTAACATTGAAAGGAACATAATGAAAAATTAATCTCGTAGTCTTGGTTTTGGGATCCAGGGGAAAATCTCTATGTATATTTGTTTTATGTATTATGCTCTCGTTATTGTTTATTTTCTGTTTTTAGAATTCATATGCAGTATTGTATGGTGTTAAAAACCTACATTTGGTATCAGAGTCGTTTTGTCTTCAAGGGGACACCTTTGTTGCTAAGGGGTTTTGCTCAGGCCTGTGGTAGACCTTATTCAGTGGAAGATATGTGGGATCAATTCTGGTGGTGGAAGAAGATGGCGAGATGTGGAAAGATAGAGATTGAGAAATTTAATGGTTAGAGTTTTGAGTTGTGGAAACTCAAGATGAAGGATATGTTGGTGGATAAAGATCAGTGGATCATGGTAGATCTAGGTACTAAACTAACGGGAGTGTCCAATGAAGAATGGAAGAAGTTGGATCGAAAGGAAAAAGCATAATACGATTGTGTGTCTCAGATTCAATATTGTTGAATGTATCAGGGGAAGCTACGGTGAAGGATTTGTGGGACAAGTTAGGGACTTTATACCAATCTAATTCATTGGTGAATAAACTATTCCTACAGAAAAAGTTCTATAACCTGAGGATGAAAGATGGAGACTAGGTGACAGAGCATATGAACGCATTTAATACTGTGGTAAGTCAATTACTATCTGTTGATATTAAAATTTTAGATGAAGATAAGTGCATCAATTTGTTGTGTTCTCTACCAGATTCATGGGATAGTCTGGTTATTGCAATAGGTAGCAATGCAATTGCCTTGCAGTTTGATGAAATAGTATCGTCCTTGTTCACGAAGGAGATGAGACGGAAAAATATGGAGAGCCAGAATGGTGATGCCTTGTCTAGACGAGGACGGTCCCAGAACAGAAATAAAATTAAGTCATCAATTGGGAGATCTAAATCTAGAGGGAGATCTAAATCTCCAAGAAAACCTATAAAGATGTGTTGGAAATGCGGAAAGGAAGGGCACTATAAAAGGGATTGTAAATCTAAAGCTCCTATGTTATGAATACAATTCATAACAATTAGCTAAAATAAATTAAATATAAATATTAAATAATTAAATATTAATTAGGTTAAATAGTCATTAAGTTAAGTGAAAAAGCATGTCGAAAAGACATGCCCATTCATAAAAGGACACCTTCTTAGGTATATATTTGCAAGTCCTGATTGTAAACAATCATCACTTATACAATTTTATATATTAATAAATTATTATTAAAATACCTCTCATGTGTTTTTATCATTTAAATATACAATCTATCAATTTTCATACTTCAGCCATAGTTTTTTATGCTTTAGTGGTATTGGAGCCATGGCGCACAATATAATCATGTGGCTCTTTGAATGTTATTCACCGCACAATGTGCCATTACGTTCATGTCCTAAATGCATTGAATAGTTTAGTAAAATTCAAGAAGCATTTCAGCGTTTAGAAAAATCATTTGTAGAAGTTAAAGAATGTCGAAAGGAAATCAATAATAAGGAAAATGATCTAGATGATGATTCCAAGGAAGCTTATACAGATTAAGATGAGGATTCAAATAAAGCTAATCTTGATGTGAATGAGGAAGCTAGAAATGATATGGAAATCGAAGTTAATGATGAAGTTCATGTAAAGATGACTTATGATGAAAGTGAGAAAAAGGATTACAAGCCGAGAAAGGGACTTCAACTTGGTATTCCCCATGAGAAGGCATTACAGAAAGGATGTGAAAATAAGATAATGAACAAGCAAGGGTTCTCTTGTGACAGTGAAAGTGGTATGAAAAAGTTAAATTTTTACAAGGAGGGACTTTTAAATTATTGCCGAAGTTATGGTCCTGTGACGAGATACATATGGTTACCCACTAAGTGTGAGGTTCTTGTTGAAATGGAATGCAAGGGTGCAAATAATTTCATTCAAAGCAATCAAAACCATAACATTTTGCACCCTAAAAGGATCATGACAATGTTAGTTACAAAGGCACAAATCCATAGTAAGGAGTTGGAGAGTTTACTGTTTCACCTATTGTGTACTAATAGCTCCTGACAACCTCACCAGTTCAAGCCCAAAGGAAGAGTTTTGAAAGTTCATTTCTCGGACATGAAGCTATGTGTTACGACACGTTCAATTCAATGAATATTTGAGACTTTGGGTAAAGTTGAGGTGATCTTCATAACAGGACTGAAGCCCATCGATAAGAATCGTGGAGTACTTCAATTTTTGGTTCAGTATAGCAAGAGCGAGGAGGCATTTAAATCATTCAACAAACTCGATGGGAGATATATGCAGGAGTTGGGTTGTCGACTAGACATAGAATTGACAGACATAAATGACCTTCATGTCTGTTGCAATTTTGTTAAGCTGCATATGGTCAAACAACAACCACAACAGGAGGAGATTATTAATGAAGGTGATGCAAATACAAGCAACACAATGTTAATTGTAAAAAACTTCACTACATCAATCTCAATGATAGGACCACCGTGACATTGGAAATGGTGTACAATATTTTTCATTGACAATAATTATGCATGGAAAGTCTACGATGAAGTTAATAGTAATAATTTTGGCAATTATAACAGTCAACCCTCAACGCTGCACCTGTGCCCTCTGTGCTTCAACCCTTGATGCTGCACCTATGCTCTATATTTGCAATTATAATAGCAGTCAACCCTTGACATTGAACCCATGTTGTCTCTGATTCAACCTTCAATGCTGCACCTCTGCTTTCTCCGTTGCACCCCCGAGCACACACTTCTGTAGATCACTGTCTCGACAAATGACAACCGACGAGAAACTCCACAAGCACACTCCGTTTAAAAGGTCGTGTCATGTCTCCAGTCACATCAGGCACCAAAAGATGGTTGGTCATCACAGCTATCAAACCCTTCCAGCGACCTCTTCTACTCGACGTGACGGTCAGCATAGTCGTTCGAAATGACATTTAGTTAATTTAATTATTATATATATTATATATATATATATATTATATATATATTATATATATATATATTACTATATATATATATATATATATATGTATTATGTATATATTATATATGTATATATGTATATATATAACATACATATAACTATACATACTAATTACATACAATATATATATAAATATATATAATACATATATATATACTATTATATATATATATAATAAATTATATATATATATATATATACACCACACACAGGTATACAGATATACACACCACACACCACCATATAAAATATATATATAATATATATATATATATATAAATAATATATAACATAGCAAGCATTGATCCTCCCTAAGGTCGAGTTATTTTGCATATTGTCCTTCTCAACAAATATATAATCTATTAGCTACGTTATTTTGTTTCAAATCAAACATCTTCTGTCTATCCAAGCTACCACAATTCCTTTATTAGTTTGGTTTTAATTTCAACACAGTTTTCAATTCAATCACCTGGTAGGACATAGAAAACAATTGCAAAAATGGTAGGAGGAATGGTGCAATCACCTGGATTTCCTACCATTCCTCTCTAACAGTTGCAACAAATTCTTCTACATGGAGCACCAGTCCTACAATAGTCATAGGTGCCCCAATGGGAATATCTGTGACC